>OY757017.1:42132791-42302277 GCA_963580285.1 Lucinisca nassula
ATCCAACTGGTTTCTTTACCTCTGGCTAGTGGGATAACATAATAAAATGCCCTAAAGACGTTCCTACCGCCCCAGTCGTTTTTCCCTGGTCGTTTTGCCCCCATTTTACACCCCTAGTTGTTTCGCCCCCAAAGCCTGGTCTTTTCGCCCCCGTAGTCGTTTCGCCAACCTAGTTGCTTCGCCCATCAGAACGATGGATGGATGGATGTTGGATGGATGGATAGGTACACTACAGAGAGGAATAAGTAAGTGGGTATTTGGATGGATGGATCCATTGAAGGACGGACGAACGAACGTACGGACGGACGGACAGACGGACGTTCTCACGAATGGATACTTAAGTGGCAAGTCGTCGGCATATTGACTACTTAAGTGGCAAATTCTCTTAAGCGGCAAGCCACCTAAGAGCGAATTTTTGCCACTTCAGTACCAAAATAACGGAATAAAGTCCATTTGGACTCACGAATATATACTTAAGTGTCAAAGTGTCCAAATTTTTTGCCCCCTAAATGTCGTTTCGTTGGTGCGGACAGACGGATGGATGGATGGGTCGGTAGGTGGATGGATGGATGGTAGGATGGATGGATGGAAAAAGAAAGAACATATATATGCACACAAATGCCAGTGTCGTGTGAAGACTTGATTAAATAAATGAAGTATTTGATTCCTACCGGTAATCTTTTTGATGATTTTTGTTTTACTCAATAATCACATATTGTTTCCGCATGTGATCTGATTAGTTGTGATAAACCTAGAGTCATCGTTCAAACAAATTATGTTGGGTTGCTGTCCTAGGTACTACAAATCCAAATTTCTTGAAGATCGGCCCACTGGTTCTAGAGAAATATATTCGTGCTGGTAGTGATTAGTTGCTTAATAGATCACAGGTTGGAAGTCACCCATCCTTCCATCCATCCAGCCACAGACCCATCCATCCATCCATGCATCCATCCATCCGTCCGTCCGTCCTAGTTCGCCCGTCTGTCTGTATGTCGGTGTCAGTCTGTCCGTCTGTACGTTTGTTCGTTCGTTCGTCCGTCCGTCCGTCTTCCAATAGACCCATGCATCCAAATACCCACTCACTTATCCCTCTATGTAGTGTACCTATATATCCATCCATCCATCCATCCGTCCATCCATCCATTGTTCTAAATGGGGAGGGGGCGAAGCAAGTAGGTGGTCGAAACGACTACGGGAGCGAAAAGACCATGCTTTGGGGGCGAAACAAGTTGGGGTGCAAAATGGGGGCGAAAAGACCAGGGAGAAACGACAGGGGGACGTCTATGGGGCATAATATCAAGAAACCTCTTAGATAAACTGGGTGGGACCATAGAAAGACATCGAATCAGTTTTTTTTTTTTGGTTTTGATTTTATGGCCCTTTCAAGATTGTTTCACTCATATAGAGCCGATCGTTAATCAGAGGTGGGGGAAAACCGGAGTACCCGGAGAAAAACCACCCGACCTTCCGTTGCAGAACTTGGCGTCTCACATATGACCCGAGCGAGGCTCGAACCACAGCAGTGAAAGACCTAATGATCAAGAGTCAGCACTCTTAACCGCTAGGCCACGGAGGCTCGTACATCGAATCAGGCCCCGGTCATCTGATGAATATTTCATCTTCGTTTTTTGTGGGCACTATCTCCATGTCGAGTGAACTTGCACCTTGTCGAGAGAAAATACCTGCTTGAACCAGGAAGAAGGTTGGGATCCGTAAAGTATAAAAAAATAGAAGCTTAGGCAATGATCAGAAATACAGCTAACCCAGAGCTACCATTAGAGACACACATGAGCACACCAGTAATTTTTACTGACCGTTCCAAGTCGGTGATTTTTGGTTGGGTTCCGTCCTGTTTTATATTGGTGAATTCAATAATATATGTTTGTGATTCTGATCCTTCGCCTTTTATTGTTCAATTTTAGTTACTTTTGTCCTTCCTATTTAATGTTTTTTTACGTCAGTGATTCTGATTCTTTGCCCCATTATGTATGTAGTTCCTTTTTAGTTAGTTTGGACTATCTGAGTCACTACCTGTTTGGGAAGGAGTTGCTAACTCGGTGTACCAGTGTTTTGTTAAATGTCGTCAGTTCATGTTACGACTTCTTTCCCTAGTAATATTGTGGGGAAGATTTGGGATATGTTTGTATCAGTTCCTGGTCGTTTCCATTTTCAATTTACAGACAATGCATAGTTTTTTTCCAGAATTTTCTGTCAGAGATAACTGTCCACTCAACATAGACTTTGCAGCATTTTCTGTCCCGCGATTGCATGGGTCAATTTCTGTTTGTTTTGAATAATAATTAACTTATGACTACGTCGTATATCTTTTTAAAGATACTTCTTGTAACTAATAAGTTCGCTGTAAGCTTGTGGTCATCTTGCAGTCTCCTTATTTATCGCAAAATCTTGGAAAGAATAAATCAAGTAAATTCCAGGACAAGTCGGTCAAATCATCGTTCCTGTAAATGCAATCAAAGAAAAGAAACGAGCAATTATCGTTTGACCTTATTATATCTCGCCACAGATGGGATGAGTCTGCAAAATGAGATTATGACGTAGAACGCGAAACGAGAAACTGACTGTATTTTGTGAGTTCTAAGAGACGGAGATGTGAATCTTGTCGTTTTGAAAATCTTCCATAAAGTTATCACATCCGTACAATGCGTATATCCACACAGTTTCGCCTGAGCGTTGCGATTGGAATTTTGATGGTTGTCAGGCCGTGATTTAAATTTGTTTAACATTTCGTTGGTTCCTTATGTTAGCTCCGTTCCATTTAAATTTCGGTCTGTATAATGTAAAAAGTAAATTAGGTTTCAAAGAGACTATCAAATGGATTATCTGCTCAAGCAATTCTTAACACTTATTCGAATTGTAGTCGTGCCGACGTTCGAAATTTAAATATAAGAATATATCATCATCATCTTCATGTATATGATTATACTCTACCAATTATAAAGTCTCACAATGGAATTCCGCATAGAGCTCCCAAGTAAACACTTTCATTTCAGTTCGTCGAATCAGAATTTAAAAGCATATACAAACCCTTTATGCATGGAATAATATAAGGCATGCCCCCGCCCCCCTGGGAGTCACAGTCAATGCGTCACGGAATGCCTCTTATCATAAGGAACAAGAATATATATATGATTTAGTGCTGGGAATCCGAACGGTCTCTGAGACTTTAGGCCTTTTATTAATCGGAGGGGTGGGGCCGGGGACCCCGGGGACACTTTAAAACCTTCTTACAAAACATCATATTTGTATATGCCATATTCTCAATGTTCAGAACATTCCGTTGCGCAGTTACTGTGAACATAACTGAACAGAGTTGCGGGCGGATTTTTGCATACCCCGAAGGGACCCTTCGAGTCTGCGATTTTTAATTTTTTAAACCCAATTTGCATAGCTTCATATCCATATCTATTATATCCCAAAATTTCAGAACAATCCATCCAGTGATTACTGAGAACTGGTCCGGACAAAGTTTGGGCGGAAGGAAGAAGAAGGGAAGAGAAGAAGAAGAATAGTAATGATGATAAGAAACGCAGCAAAAACTTAATAACGTTAATAATATTTGTGTTATATGTTTCACTCTGCTTGCAGGACTAGACTTTGTTTCATTATCGCGTAAGATATGGCAACACGGACATGTACGTACCAGCTCGTATGCATTCAGCGAATGAATGGCATTTGGGCGCTTAAGAAATCCCTTTAGGCGTCAAAATGCCATTCATTCGCTGAGTGCATACGAGCTGGTACGTACATGTAATAGACTCCGTGTTGCAATATCTTACGTGATCAAAAAAGACTCTAGAGGTCTTCATGCGGACTAAACAAATTATTTGTCTAAATCGCGACGGAAGTAAGGGCGAGGATTGGGGCCACGTAAAATCCATTTAACCCCCCCCCCCCCCCCGCCCAAGTGGAATTCGTTTCCGCTGACCGTTCCAAGGCGGTTCTTCTGTCGCGGTTTATTTTTGTTATGGTTTGTCTTTGGGTGTTTATGTCGCTTATGTTTTTTTTTTTTTTTTATTTTGGATAGCCTGTTGACCATTTTATGGGAAAGTAACTGTCCTTTTGGCTTTCCGCTGTTGGTGTTTCCATTAGGGCCTGTTGTTTGATGTTTGTGTGTCTTTCCCTTTGGTGTCTCTGATGGGAGCTGTTGGTTGATTGCATCGATTCCTGATCATTGCCTCCACTTCTATTCTGATGGAAATGACCTCTGAGAGCCTCTTTGAGGCGATTGTAACGAGCCTACACTACTGAAATTTACCAGCATCAATACGACAGTGTTGGATGTGTTGCTTGCTAGGAAAGCTAACAATTTGGACAGAGTCGTTCCAGGCTCAATTAACCAGCAGAAATACCAGAGTGTTACATGTAGATGTGTTGCTTGCTAGGACAGTTAACAATTTGATCACGGTTGTTAGATATAATGCTTGCTAGGACAGTTAACAATTTGATCACGTTTGTCCATAGAATCATTATCCAACAGAAATACGAGAGTGTTAGATATGTTACTTGCTCGGACAATTAACAATCTGGACCGAGTTGTTCAAAGCATCATTCACCAGCAGAAATAACGGAGAGTTAGATATGTTACATGCTAGGACAGTTAACAATTTGGGCCCAGTTGTTCAAAGCATCATTAACCAGGAGAGACACCGGAGTGTTAGATATGTAACTTGCTAGGACGGTTAACAATTTGGGCCCAGTTGTTCAAAGCATCATTAACCAGGAGAGACACCGGGGTGTTAGATATGTTACTTGCTAGGATGGTTAAGAATTTGGGCCTAATTGTTCAAAGCATCACTAACCAGCAGAGATACCGTTGTGTTAGATATGTTACTTGCTAGGACAGTTCACAATCTCGACACAGTTGTTCAAAGCATCATTAACCAGCAGAAATAACGGAGAGTTAGATATGTTACTTGCTAGGACGATTAACAATTTGGGCCCAGTTGTTCAAAGCATCATTAACCAGCAGAGACACCGGAGTGTTAGATATGTTACTTGCTAGGACGGTTAACAATTTGGGCCTAGTTGTTCAAAGCATCACTTTCCAGCAGAGATACCGGCGTGTTAGATATGTTACTTGCCCGGACAGTTCACAATCTCGACACAGTTTTTTCAAAGCATCAATCACCAGCAGAAATAATGGAGAGTTAGATATGTTACTTGCTAGGACAGTTAACAATTGGGGCCCAGTTGTTCAAAGCATATTTAACAAGGAGAGGCACCGGAGTTTTAGATATGTTACTTGCTAGGACGGTTAACAATTTGGGTCCAGTTGTTCAAAGCATCATTAACCAGGAGAGACACCGGAGTGTTAGACATGTTACTTGCTAGGACGGTTAACAATTTGGGTCCAGTTGTTCAAAGCATCATTAACCAGGAGAGACACCGGAGTGTTAGACATGTTACTTGCTAGGACGGTTAACAATTTGGGTCCAGTTGTTCAAAGCATCATTAACCAGGAGAGACACCGGAGTGTTAGACATGTTACTTGCTAGGACGGTTAACAATTTGGGCCCAGTTGTTCAAAGCATCACTAACCAGCAGATATACCGTTGTGTTAGATATGTTACTTGCTAGGACAGTTCACAATCTCGACAAAGTTGTTCAAAGCATCATTAACCAGCAGAAATAACGGAGAGTTAGATATGTTACTAGCTAGGACGGTTAACAATTTGGGCGCAGTTGTTCAAAGCATCATTAACCAGCAGAGACACCGGAGTGTTAGATATGTTACTTGCTTGGGCAGTTAAAAGTCTCGATACAGTTGGTCAAAGCATCAATAACTTCACAAGCTCGTTTGCATTCGCCAAAGCTGCTCACATTTTTTTTCAGCAAGAAAATAATATGTATATTTGCAATATTAAAAGATCAAAGTTTGAACGATACGTTTACTAACGACGTCGATAGTTTAATACAACTGGTTATTGTGCGGTAACGAGGTAGTTAAACTAACGATGCTTTGAACAACTGGGTCCAAGTCTAAAAATGTTTTATTGTGTGTGTGTGTGTGTGTGTGTGTGTGTGTGTGTGTGTGTGTGTGTGAGAGAGAGAGAGAGAATTCCTAGATACTCGAGGTATTCTCTCTGTAGTTCATTACGAAAACACACACTTGAGACATAATGTATTTTACCTATCGCCAAAAAAATTCTGATGAAAATCAATGATATTTTTCAAATTCAAACTGCAAACATGGGCTGCTGGTTCTCGTTAAATTTATGCGGTTCTAACGAGTACGCACCACCTATGTCTAGGAGCAGAAATAAGAAACATATGTTTAGGCCCCTAAACCCCAATTTTCTCTATATAAGTAGGGTTTATATTGCAGATTATATTTTCTGGTCGTATGGGATCATTGAGTTCATTTTGAATCATTTTGAAAATAGAGTTCTGCTTAAGTCGGCGCTAGAGGGCGTGGCCGGTATTGTACAATTCAGTACTGGTCATGAACAGACTCAATGAAACCGACTAGTTTCATTTATTTGATGTATTATTTGCTTTTAAAGGATCTAACTATTCAGGACTTATTTCGGGAGTGTTCATTTCACGGACATGTGCACGTGATGTCACCTCAGTTCTCTCTGTACAAAGCTTTCTTATACACAGAACGCATCTATAAATTCTGACCAAGGTTTCGTGAAATCGTTTCTGATTGACATAATGTCAAGATCTTAAGAATACCACAACAATTCAGGCCCATCCCAGTTTTGCTCAGTGTTGAGTAACACTATTAAGATATTAAGATAGAACAGTCATATTCATGAAATAAAGCTGGAATAGTCTCTCTCTCTTTCTCTCTCTCTCTCTCTCTCTCTCTCTCTCTCTCTCTCTCTCTCTCTCTCTCTCTCTCTCGTAGTATAGGTGTTTAGTTTCTCCGTATATTTTGCTTCCTAACACTTCCTGACCATTCGCAGTACCTCTGTACATTTTACTGTATGCCAGGAGATGACCTTTGCACAAGCCATTGGCTTTTTGTCAAATCCTGGACCATATGTATTTGTCTGTTTTCTTATCCTTGTATGTGAAGCAATCAAAATAAAGTTTAAACCAAGGAAATCGACTAGCGACGTCATAAATTGGCAGTTTTTAAATGACGTCACTCTTCACGCTCTTCATTGTCGTGATTTGTTGTTGAATAAACACAGTTATTTTCCATTGCCTATATAGGCGCGCTGTGTTAGAATTGTACATATACGTGTCTTTCAAAAGGTACTCTTCCCACATCCACACTGTGTCGACTGAAGCGTATATTTCAGTAGCTAGGATTTTCTGAGAGAAACTTTTACTTGTTGGTGCGTAGTTTTTAAATCAAGTGATAAAACCCAATGCAGCCCGCAACTCGCACAACAGCAATAAAAAATCAAAGTACTAACAGTTCTGATGGGCTGATGGTTTGTAATCTTTGGATAGTGGTAGGCAAATTTCGCTTCTGGTTAGAAGTTTTTTTTTTAAACCAGGCTTAAAGAATATAGTAGTTTAAATAGGGCTAGAATATATTGGGGGTCACTGATGTGGCCTAATTTGACGAAACTAGCTATTTTGACTGAGAAAATTTGTACACTTGACGGTTTAACTGAACTCAGCTATACATTATAATACCATGGAATCTGCTACCTTAATAAGCATAAGATCATTTCAAACTTTTCGGATGTCAGGTTGTGTTTTCTTCAAAATCTATTTGGGAAATAGCTAAAATGTTTGCAAACAACGTAGGCCCCGTTTAGACAGGGCAGAAGGCGGCATCTGATCTGGACCTGCACTGTTTTGTCCTCACCCGCTATTTTTAGATCGGTCTCTCCTTAAAATCCTACTTGTTCGATTCTACATGCCCTAAAAAGTACCATCCAGTTTTATGTCGTCAAAGACCATGACATAGAATACTCATGAAAAGTTATTTTCTGTCACCAAAATACTTCTTAATTGATAATGACATTCTTAACCAGAGCGAATATAATTTAACTCTGCTATATTTTCTAATACTGAGTAGCTTTAACCCATTTTGTACTGAATAGAATCTGCTACCTTATATGATCGCAAGATGATTTCAAAATTTAGGAATGTCAGGCTGTGTTTTTCAAAATTATTTTTGAAAATTGTAAACTATTTACAAACAGCGTAGGCCCAGATCAGCGCCGCAGATGGCGGCATTTGATCTGGATCTGCACTGTTTGCCAAAAACCGGTTTTTGGATTCCTGTAAAAAATCGGCATTTTGCAGTAATACAAAATTCACTCTCTTCTAATCACTATTTGGCGCCATCGCCCCCCCCCCCCCCCCCCCCCCCCAAAATCATACGGTATATTTATCGTAAATATGTAGCCGCTGTGTATTTCCAACAAGATATCAACTGACTTGTGAAGCAGCAAACCGATCTGCCAATCGAACTATTCGACCAACTGTTGTATTTGTGGATTGTCTTTTGGTCCAGCTGTTGTAGTAATGATACACATCGTCTTTCGATAGTGACAGTTAAGAATATTACAAGTATTCGGTTATCTCTGAAAAATCATCTTTTTCGGAATGTTTTTGTAACATTTTTGGTCCTCATCCGTGGTCAGAAAGCGAAATACCCAAGGTCTATATATATATAGTTTTTTTGCCAAGCGGGTTGCCTGGAAAAAGTTGTATCCATCAAGCTGTATAGAATATGATATTACATTCTAAACTCTGCTGTTCGATCTCCAAAAGAAGCCACTAGGGTTAAAGGAGCGGTCCAACTCACACCACTTTTCCAGGGCAGGCTTAGACCTAAGCGATTTACCAGTACTGAAGTTCGGTCGATTTCAGCTCTGTCGAAAGCACCATGAAGCCCAATCTATAGTGTGGCTATATTTTTTTACAATTTAGATATAAGTTTGTTATATCGTGCAGCCTGGACTTGAGGTGAACCGTGCCTCACATGTGCGCATTACTTTGATGTGTGAGGAAAAGGCTCTTAGCATCCTTGGATTTATGTACTTCAAATGCATGTGGGGACAACCCATGCCAACCCATGGAGCAAGAAGACCCCGCAATCGGCGCTTGGAGAAATAGATCGGGCTGCACTGTGTTTCCACGCAGAGCTTAAACTGGCCGCACATGAGTACTGGTAAACCGCTTCTCAATATCGGGTAAATGTCCAGAAAATTGGAAGCATGGTTTCCAAAACGACGTTAAACATAACATTCAAAGAAACAAAAAAGCATGGGGCTAGACGCATGTTTTCTTCGACGAAGCTATCTCAAGCAGGTGCGGGATGGGTGGGCTGTTTTTCTTGATATTTTGTTTTGTTGTTGTTGTTGTTGTTGTTTTAATAAGACTATTCCTCTTCTTCAAGTTTGAGAATAACAAAGGTTCAGGGGAGACATTATGTATAGGCTAGGCGGATCCTTTCGACAATGATCCTTTTATCATGAGTTGAATCAGTTATTAACAGAGGCTTCCCGGTAAATCATTGCATGCTCACATAAGTCTGATGACATAGCAACTTTGGATCTGTCTCATTCCCAATAATGGTTTCTTTGCGTGGGAAAGGAAATCGTTTGTGTAACGTTTGTATCTGTGCATAAAAAATTGTGATTCGTGTCCGATATCTTGGATCAATCTAATGTTATGAACAGCATTAAAATAATCTTTAATTAATATATCTTTGATCTGACTTGTTAATATATTACAATAAATGAGGGAAACAATAGTTTTCTAGCACCTTCAGCTGACATAGAAACGAAGAACGTGTCAAAACAAGCTTTTGCAGCTATGTACGACCCGAGACCAAACAAAAACAGAGATTCATCTGACCAATAACTAGACGTATCTTCAAATTTGATAACTTGATTACAGAGAACTAACCAAAACTCACCTTTTGCCCAACATTGACAGGCCGTACAATTATAACTCTTTTGTCTTCAAAAAAGTTATACTGCCTTTTTGTACATCAGAAAAATCCTGTAGGATAATAATTGAGAATTCTCACGTCGTGTTCAATGTGTGATGGTTGTATTTGACGTCATGTCCGCCGTTGTTGAGGCTGACGTCATTGGAGATTTGGTAGATTTCAATGAAATTGAACCAAATGTATAGGAGCACTTGTCAGTGAAAGACATAAGCCGGGGAACAGCAGGCTGATCTGATTCTTCGATGCGCGCACATGTAAATTGTAGGAAATGCTGTGCCCCGGCTCATATTTTACATTTAAAGCTCTGGTTCCGAGCGAAACTGTTAAAGCGTATAAGCTATTTCTATAGAGGGTCACCTAACAACATTCCTGTGAAGTTTGAATGAACTTGGACTAAAAGTATAGGAGGAATTGTCGTTTAAATGTTTATCTATTTCAGCTGTTCATCAAAACGGAACATTTTTCAGCTAGTTTAGTAGAGGGTCACATAAATAGAGAATACCAGGTGAGTGTCTTTTGATCTCAAGTTTATCAGGCAAGGCTTCGAGAACGCTTGTAGAATCGCGAGGCTTGCCGACCGATTTTACATGCGTTCTCGAAGCCGAGCCTGATAAACTTGATGTCAAATGACACGAATCTGGTATTCTTTTTATCAGTTTATCCCATTATACACTTACATTTTCGCCATTTTTTTTTCAGTAGTCCAGTTCTAAGAAGTGCAATGTCACGTTGACCTGATAAAGCGCACTTGTCCTGAGATAGCATATGTTTATCAGGCCAATGTGCTACAATGCAATTAATATAGGGGGTGACTGATAAGCAACATTCCTATAAAGTTTGAATGAAATTGGACCAAAGGTATAGGAGAAGTTGTCAAATATTTTTTTTTCTATTTTAACGTCTGAGAGGTTGGGTGGTGCTAGATAGCTTACAGTAGCTGGATGTACTACTATTTTCGGCCAAAGTAGAGGAAGGGCCTCTGTCCTTGCAACAGGTGCGGGATGGGTGGGCTGTTTTTCTTGATTTTTGTTTTGTTGTTGTTGTTTTTTAATAAGAATATTCCTTATTCTTTATTCCCAAATGGCACTTGCTGGATTTGGAAACCTTTACCATTATGGTTAGAAGTAAACACCAAAGGACCAATGGTTCTGAACCGCTCACCTGAGTGCTGAGCATTAATGGAGCCATTTGTTTCTGAGAAGATTTTTGAAGGGTTTTACCATGGCAGCCACCTTGGTCATGTGACCTAAACCATTTGAACAAACTTGATGACCTGAGACCCCAACGTTACATTCAAATTTCAAAGCGATCGTTGCTTCCGAAGAAAAGTGGTTTGAAGTGTTATTACCATATTTGGTCATTGCGGCTATATAGGCCATGTGACCAAACTCATATCAATTAATTTTCGGTTCATTGTTCCATAGAGCTTCTTATGAAAATTTGTTACAAATGGCACAGTGCTTTCTGAGCAAAACAATTCATATCTGAATAACCTTGGGCCAAGTTGAAGGAATGACCTTGACCTTAAATACACATGCAGTTTCATTTACTTATTTAGCTAACTGCTTCTACTAATTTTCAGATCACAGGCTCCAATAGTTTCTGAAAAATACATGGTTTTAGCTTTTTCCTATACAAAAGCGTATCTGTTTGTTTGATTTGAGGTTTAACGTCCCCGTCAACACTGTAAAGGTCGTTTTGGAGACGTTGCTTCCAATTTTGTGGGACTTTCACCCGACATTGAGATGATGACATCTCCAGCCCTGTCGCCCAATGAAACCAATAGGGTTTATAAGCATGGACGGTCTGACTCGTGCACACCGCTTTACCTGGGCAGGCTTAGATCCTCTAAGCGGTTTACCAGTACTCGTGTGCGGGTCGGATCAGCTCTGCGTGGAAGCATCATGCAGCCCATATATTTCTTTAAGCCTAATGGGCGGGGCCTATACACAAGCGTATGCAACCAAATTTGACCTTGGCGTATAATAGGTCAAGGTCATTCAGGGGCCATCATTTGGACAGAATACAATTCGCGAGAGTTCCCAATGCTACATGCAAAGTTTCATGTTAATCGGCCCACTGGGTCTGGAGAAGAAAAGACGATTTCTGAAGGGCCTTTACATTAAATGGGCATGACGTGCACATTTGTCATGTGATCAAACTCATATTATTTAATTGTCATTTTCTTGTTTCCAATGGCGTTCATATGAAATTTGATTACAAATGGCCCAGTGGTTTCTGAGGTAAATAAGTTTTAATTTCTCACACCTGAATGACTTTGGGTCAAGGTCATTTAATGGCCATGGCATAGAATACTCATGTAGATTCAGCCACACATTTAGCTTACTGCAGCTACCAATGTTCAGATCAAAGGCAGTAATATGTCAAGGTCATCTGAAGGTCATCCTTTGAACAAACTATGATGGGACCAAGTTCCCAATGCTGCATACCAAGTTTCATAACATTCTGCCTACTGGAAAAGAAGATTTTTGAAGTTTTTTTTTTTCTTTTGTTAACTTATATGGGTATGGCGGCCAATTTGGTCATATGACAAAACTAAAATTAATTAATTTTCATTTTCTCGTTCCTAAAAGCTTTCATGTAAACTATGGTTACAAATGGCCAAGTGGTTTCTGTGGAAAACAAGTTAAAATTTGCATATCTTTATGACCTTGGGCCAAGGTCAAGGAATGACCTTGAATACTCATATTGTTTCATCTGATTTAGCGTACTACATCTAGCAATTTAAGATCACAGGCTGGAATAGTTTACAAAAATACTCAGTTTCGACTTTTTCCTTTATAAAAATCTATGTGACCAAATTTGATCTTAGGGTAAAATATGCCAAGGTCACCAAATTTCATGAGAATCGGCTCACTGGTTCCGGAGGAGATTTTTGAAGGGTTTTTTTTTCATATCTAGGCATGGCGGCCATCTTGGGCATGTTGCCTGAAACCCATGAACAAACGTTCGTTTTCCCACCCCACGGGTGTTCCAAATGAAATTTGATTTCAATCCGCCTAGTGGTTTCAGAGGAGAAGATGTTTGAAAATGTTGATAGACAACAGACAGATGACAGACGACAGACAATGGAAACTTGCCATACCGAGTCTTCGGCATCGGTGAGCTTATGATGATGAATGCGCCATACGCATTTTTTTTGTTTGTTTGTTTGTTTGATCTGAGGTTTAACGTCCCCGTCAACACTATTTAGGTCATTTTGGAGACGTTGCTTCAAATTTTGTGGGACTTTTACCCGATATTGAGTTGAAATGACATCTCAATCCCTGCCGTCCAATCAAACTAATAACGTTCATATGCATGGGCTCGTACCACTTTGCCTCGACAGGCTTAGACCTTCTAAGTGGTTTACCAGTACTCATATGTGCGGTTGGTTTCAGCTCTGCGTGGAAGCATCATGCAGCCCAATTTATTTCTTCAAGCCCCGATGGGCGGGGACCAACGCAAATGTGTCATTGTACCGCAAATTCGTTTGAAGCTGAAAATTGAATGACGAAAAAGGAAAATTGCGATATATTCCTTATTCAAAATTGATTCTTGCTGGATTTCGAAACCTATACCATAATGCCTAGAAGTAAAAGTGATGATGAATGTGCCATACGCAAACGTTCTATCACACCGCGTCGCAAAGTTCTATGAAGGTAAAAGAAAAAAAATTCTGTTTTCCTTATTCGCAATTTATAATTCCGAAATCGATGAGCTTAAGGTAGCGAGTCGTTTGGAGCATGTTTACGTATTGTCGTCTGATTTTGATAGGAGCCGAAAAGGGAAGTCGACTTATTTTGATGGGGCCGAAAATGGATCTTTACTGATATGACCCTTTATACACATTCGGGTTGAAAATATAAATAAGGAGTAAGAAAAAATGGAATAAGGAACAAGGAAACGGAATCACATGAGATGACACGTAGCGCGCAGTCTCGCCAGGACCTACAATGTTTGTCATGATGCCAATGGACTGGACAAAAAACTATTTCGATAAGAATAAATACACCAAAATTTTATATCAAAGCAATAAAAGTTTCCTGTTCAGAAACTCAGAGTTGAAAAGCAAAAATCTCAAATTTAGGTCATACGAGTACAACCAGTTACTAGTATATAAATACTGTAGAAAGCGCATAGGAAAATATTTCCGGATATTGTTTTCATTTCAGACCTCGTATCTCAGCGCCAACTTGAATGTAAAATTTAACCCTTATCATGCTGTTCACGACAACCCCTATCTTTGCAAACAGTGTAGATCCAGATCAGATGGCTTCTGAAGAAGCCGTCTGATCTGAATCTACACTGTTTGACATTCAATTTATGAAATTGTAGGAATAAATTACATCAAGTAATCTGATTGGTTCAAAATCAGAAATGGATTTGGCTAAACTGAATATTCAGCAAGAGAAGGGTTAATTAACATGTTGAAATGCTTAAGCTTTCAAATATTTCGATCGTTTCCGACGATTTATTCTCATCCAAATACCGTCATGTTGGGACTTAAGGACTAGTTTTCTTAGTGAATGGGGAAGCGGAAGCGGTGGGTGGGTCCAGTACCGGATATAGAATTGCGTTGACATAGAATCTTCAGTTTACATATCAACTGCACTGCCATAGAAACAAAGTCACCGTAGAAATAATCAACGGAGTAAAATACAAGAATCCGTGGTGGAAAGATAACAACTCAACATATAATAATCAAAGCACTGAGAGTACTGGTGTGTCGATTGTCTTTGAGTGTAGGTTGGGAAAATAGTCCTGAACTGAATCAAACTGTTCGTTTAACCCTTAAATTCCAGTATTTTCTGCATGCAATGTAGCCCTGATCAGACACTTATGTGGCGTCTGATTAGGTATGCACTGTTTGCCAATGCCCAAGTGCACGAACACGGTCCAGAATTTACTTTTTACGCAGCGCTCTGGCATCTTAGGGAGGCGACTATCGACGCTATTCAGGGTCGGCAGCAGTCAGATGGTCAGTGATAGTCACGTGGACAATAGGAAGCTTTATGACGTAGATTGTGGGTACTTGTTAAAACGTTTCATTTAATACAAGAAAAGTATTCAGTACAAGTGTTTTCTGAAAAATTATGGTAGCATTTTCCGTCAACTTGTCACTTGATAATGTGTTTAATTATTTCCTTTCTTTATACACGTATATTCCACCAGCAAAACAACTTCATCTTTCTAAATTTACAATGTTTCATTGATAATACTTAACCTAATATGCAACACAATCTGTGCTGGAAAAGTTATTGCATGTATAGCATTATATCCAGTTGCAAACAGTGTAGATCCATCGATGGTTCCTGATCAGAACCTACAATGTTTGTAATAGTTTCAACTCTTTCTCTTCTCCTCGCTCAGTCCCACCACTGCATCCCGGCTCCTGAATAACAGTAATGAGAAACAGAGCCCCTTCAGCGATATGTTTAAACCTGTTGATGCAGGCCCGAGAGGGGTGCAACCCTTTTTTTTGGAAAATTCTCAAACTTCGGCAGTTTTTCACCCTCTGCAAAATACCTGAAATTCGCCCCCCTCCCCTTTTTTAGAGTCTGCGTACGGCTTGAATCATATTAAAAACTTGTTGTATATATATGGCGAACAGTGCCGACCCTGATCAGAAGGAATGGACTGTATATCCGCTCTGGGTCTACGCCGTATGTCTAATAACGATACCACCTTAAAAAGTCTGGTCTGCTTTTTTGGCGCTTAAACAAATTTAAGTTCTTAGCAGAAGACAATCGTTTTATGAATGGAATGTTCCGAATGTCGTCACGTGATAGCGTTGCCTGGAATAAGATATAGTTATTGTTTTCCTTTCATTACGTGAGCAACCTGGCAGTGTTATACTATTTCATTTAACCCTTAATGCCACTATTTAAGCAAACAGTGCAGTCCCTATGCAACCGGCTGAGCAGAGTCCACATTCCGCGGCGTCTGATCTGGGTATTCGGTATTTGCCAAACCCAGCACACGATTTCTGTCCAGACTCTATAAATAGCTCTGACATGCATGAAACATCGACAGAAATAGCGATACTTTCTATTAATAACCGTAATATTGGTTTTCCCAAATCAGTGATGGTCACGTGGACAACAGCATGATTTTAGAAAATTAGGGTCAAGGTTTTACCAAAAACAACTTGATCCACCTGTGATAGCAAAACACGCGGTAAAACTAAAGAATGCGTAAACTTATCTTTAATAATAGCGACCCCCGCCCATAGGGGCTTGAAGAAATATTTGGGCTGCATGATGCTTCCACGCAGAGCTGAAACCGACCCGCACACGAGTACTGGTAAACCGCTTAGAGGACCTTAGCCTGCCCAGGCAAAGCGGTGCGAGTTACCCCGTCCATTTTTATAAACCCTACTGGTTTCATTGGGCGACAGGGCTTGAGATGTCATTTCATCTCAATGTCGGGTAAAAGTCCCACAAAATTGGAAGCAATGTCTCGAAAATGACCTTTACAGTGTTGACGGGGACGTTAAACCTCAAATCAAACAAACAAACAAACAACATCGTTAATAATAGTGCATGAGTCAACAACGATTTCTGACAATCAGAGCATCTATACTCTGACATCAGAGCATCTACGACATGATTTACTACGTCACAACGTCATGACGTCGCGACGTCAATTCAAGCGCATGGCTATTGCATTCAATTTGATAAATCGCAGCGATAAGCATATGGTGCGTGATGATGGCAAGAACAATCTGTAAAATTATATGTTGTAAACTGTTTGTGTGTTAATTACCATGCCATCGAATATGTCGAATGTCTTATATAGTGGCACAATGGACGGCAATGGATCAGTCGGCGCATATGCGAGCCGGATCGGAGTCTTTCTGATCCCTGATGTGTATTGTAAGATGGTATTATGTTATTGTGTCGCATGAGGGGCCGGGTCCTGGCGATCCTCACCGAAGCATGCACAAAACCCTGGCTGATGATTCCTATGGCATTTGGTACAAATTCCAGGATATCGATCAGTCCGTGTTATGCTGTTGTGTATCAAGTTTTTCATTAATTGTATTGATTGTTGGGTGGTTGGTCTTGAAGAAGGTAGAATTGTTTCCCTCCCCTCCATGTCTAGCAGGAGGTTATCAGCTGTAGCTGAATTGCCGTCATAGGATCCATGACACGGCTGAATTAGATGTTATTGTGGCACCCGTAGTGCACATATATTGTGAAATCAGTGTTGCAATCTAAAAGATTGATAAGTGATATTGCGCTAGATATATACGCGGTTTGTGTTGTTCATGGAGAAACAGCCCTGATTACAGAGAAAGCCCAAGACAGTTCTTAGTTCATTTATTTATTTATCTAGAATCTCTCACTTGGGCTAAGACAGGGTCCTGGACTTTTCCAGATCTTCTTCATATAATACTCTTGTCTTAGACTAGGAACCGTGGGTTTATGTACATGTTACAGTTATGTTTGTAAATATTATATATAACTGAATTGTATAAAGGATTCTAAGCTGATTAGAATTTCATCTGTAATTTTGTCCCATAATTGAAGAAATCCACAAACAAGATAGTCAGTCACACTCCGTTGAAAATAACCGTAGACAGCTCATTTTCTCTTACACGATATATGTCACCATTATTGCATAGCATACCAAGTTTACGGCTAATAGCTTTTATAGTTTCTGAGAAATCATTGACAAAGAATTTAACATTGACCTATATGGAGAGAAAGAAGAATGAAAGAACACATTAACAAATCAGCCTAAATGCCCATTGTCTCTTACCCGATATTGGTAACAAAGATTGCATCGCATACCAAGTTTGAGGCATCTAGCTTCTGTAGTTTCTGAGAAAACTTTGACGAAAAATTCCCCATTGGCCTTCCTGGAGAGAGAGACGAAGAATGAAAGAAGAAATGAATAAATAAGCCTAGAAAATCCATTGTCTCTTACACGATATAAGTCATCATTATTGCATTGCTTACCAAGTTGAAGTCTTCTAGCTTTTATAGTTTCTTAGAAATCTTTGACGAAAATGTTTTTATGACAGGACTTTTATGAAAAGAAAGAAAAATAGAATTGAAGGATAACTAAGCGATTCAGTCAGGACAAAAGTTCTGTACTGAAACAATTTTGCCATCCATATTCTGCATTAATACAAATTTTCAAGAGTCTAGCTTTTATCGTTGCCAAGGGTTACTCAAACTATTTTAACTTATTTAGCCCGTGTTTTTCTGGAACACTAAATAGAATGAAAAATGGACAAATACAAGGGAAATGTGACATACAGAAGGTGGATTATCTTTCAAACAATTACTGCTAAGGTGCTTTACAATAAGATGAAATGACATCTCAAGCCCTGCCGCCCTGTGAAACCAAATAGGGTTTATGAGCATGGACGGTCCGTCCGACTCCCACCATTTTGCCTGGGCAGGTTTCTAAGCGGTTTACCAGTACTTTTACCCGACATTGCGATGAAATTACATCTCAAGCCCTGCCGCCCAATGGTCTCTGAGCATGGAGGTCCGACTTGTACCACTTTTGTTTGTTTGATTGGAGGTTTAATGTCCCCGTCGCCACTATTTAGGTCATTTTGGAGACGTTGCTTCCAATTTTGTGTGACTTTTACCCGACATTAAGATGAAATGACAGCTAAATCCCTGCCGCCCAATGAAATCAATACGGTTAATATGCATGGACGGGCCGACTCGTACCACTTTACCTGGGCAGGCTTAGACCTTATAAGCGTTTACCAGTACTCATGTGCGGTAGGTTTCAGCCCTGCGTGGAAGCATTATGCAGCCCAATCTCCAAGCCCCGATGGGCGGGGGCCTGCTTTACTTGTATACCAAATTTAAAGATTTAGGGTCATAAACTTTTCTAGATGTGATCCATTACGAAAAACCGGAAGAACGGGAGAACAGAAGAACGGGAGAACAGAAGAACGGGAGAACAGAAGAACGGGAGAACAGAAGAACGGGAGAACAGAAGAACGGACAGATGAAACCAGTATACCCCACCCTTTTGTCAATTAACATAAATTGCAAACGATCGACCGGATCAGGGAAAGGGCTTCAAGAGTTAATGAGTATTCAATCCTCACTCTCAATTCCAATACAGTTTCATTGAATCGAGGAACCCTAGCTCAACAGTCAACCATACCATACATTGTAAAATATACGGAAGAAGACAAATATGAGCCGGGCTTGAGGACGACATACAGAACAAAACCAGATCGCGTACGTCCAAACTCAGAAGACATAAAACATCGAGTAACATCCACTTAAAATATTTAGGATGGGATCGTCATTGAGTCCGCAGTCAGGACCATCGTTATGCAACCGACGAGCGCAGCAAAATTGTCTTCTGTAAAACATCCTCTGTCGCATAACGTCTAGACTATATCCGGACAATAATTTTCCAATCCAGTACTACCATTTTAAACCTTTTTGCCGCATTTAGCAGCTATAATTTGGGCAGCATCTCCTCTACAACATTTTTTAATGGAAAAACAGTGGCAAAACTTAAAAAAAATAAACATTTATGAATAACAAGAATAGAATCCGTCTTCAACAATCTAATGAACGAGCTAAAATACTTATAAGTCAAAATAAAAATACTACTTACGGAGAGAATAGAGAGACCCATTGACATGAAGGTAGGCTCAGCACCAATGCAAAGCTAATCGGCAAAATAAGAAAGCACAAAGGAAAGCCTGCCTTTTGGAGAGTACAAATACTCGGGACGTCCACTGCGGAGTATATGGCACTTCATCGCCGGACTTGATATAATTGTAATGCCTGCCCTCCATTCCATTGAAGATTCACATATACATGTACTTGGCCAAACTTTCAAACGCAACAATTTTCAAAGTTTGATATTTCCGTATGTTAGATATTTCTACCAAAGCCAGCGTAAAGATGATACCTTAATCGGACTGATCACGTGACAGTACTAGGCACGGAAAACACTAAACCAAGGTGAGCTGTACTTAAAGCACGATGTACATATATTTCTTTTGCCGACCTCGGAAGCTCAGTCGGATGCGCGTCTGACTGGTGATCAGGATGACGCGGGTTCGATACCTTCCGGGGTCGGCAACATTTTTTCGTAGAGGTTGCTCATGAAATCTTTTCTGCGGTCATTCACACGGGGATAGAGATGTAGCAGTACTAAAGTTGGTTTACAGGTGGCTAGAATTCTTGGCGTAGATAGAAGAACAATTGACCCGGCAACAAGACGGAAACTGAAACCAAGGGTCACCACTGTCGCAGAGCAGAAGTTCGGATCATCAGAGCGGGTCACTTCATGTTTTCTCCTTAAAATGTCTTTGGGCCTTTTTTTTGAAGGGTACGGTAATTCTAAGTGATCTAGCAAATGATCAAGATGGCTGATTACAATATAATTCATTCTGACCCTCAGGGTGGTAAAAATTGAACACTCTTCTTTTTTGTGTTTGTTTTAGTTTTAAGAAAAATCAAAATAACCTATCTGGGGCGTTGGAATTTCGGCCAAGTGAATAGCACATATATTCGGACCGAGAAATTCTATTTCAGCAGTGAGTCATGACATCAATATACAGAACATGTGTGTATGAATTAAGATAATCATGAATTTGGTTTAAGGGCGCAACAACAATCTGATATAATAATAATTACTTTTTCGCCCGTAATAAAACGCCCGGTCATCGCTGCAAACAGATCATCAGTGTAGTTACATGTACATATATTTCTTTACAATCCACTGGCCTGAAACAAAAACGGTGACGTTTTATCCGTTTAAGCAATCATATAGTAAAAATATTCGGGTATCTAGGAATCGTTTTCATTAACCTGCATTATTACTCATAAACCAGGGGCCGTGGGTTCGATCCGGGCTTTTCCAGACTTTCGGGTGATTTGTTTGTTTGATTTGAGGTTTAACGTCCCCGTCAACACTGTAAAGGTCCTTTTGGAGACGTTGCTTCCAATTTTGTTGGACTTTTACCCGACATTGAGATGAAATGACATCTCAAGCCCTGTCGCCCAATGAAACCAATAGGGTTTATTAGCATGGACGGTCCGCCTCGCACCGCGGTTTCTGGACAGGCTTAGATCCTCTAAGCGGTTTACCAGTACAAGTGTGCGGGCCGGATTCAGTTCTGCATGGAAGCATCATGCAGCCCATATATTTCTTCAAGCCCCTATGGGCGGGGGTGAGTCTTTACACCGAGGTCCCGTCTCCGCATGACCTTAGTTTATTGGTGGGACGTAAAACTCAAAACACACTCACACCCGATTTTTTTTTTCCATTTATAATTTCTCGCTGACTTCTTACTCGGACTCAGAATAAGATGCTATAACGTTGGGCAACTCTTGTCGATACTGTGTAAAAATTGTTAGCGTTGTACATTCGGCTCCCGCCCAGCGAGGTTTGAAGAAATATATGGGCTGCATGATGCTTCCACGCTGAGCTGAAACCGACACGCACACAAGTACTGGTAAACTGCTTAGAGGATCTAAGCCCTGCCCAGGCAAAGCGGTGCGAGTGTCGAACCGTCCATGCTCATAAACCCTATTGGTTTAATTGGGCGGCAGGTCTTGAGATGTCATTTCATCTCAATGTCGGGTAAAAGTCCCACGAAATTGGAAGCAACGTCTCCAAAATGGCCTTTACAGTGTTGACGGGGACGTTAAACCTCAAATCAAACAAACAAACATAATTTAAATTGAAGTGATAGATCCAGAATTAATAAATAACATTACGAAAAAAGAAGACACGCCTACTCAAACATTTTGAGGATTTTGCCACAAAAATAGAAAAAAAGAAGAAAATTTTCCGAAACAAAAAAAAAAAATCCGATATTTTTATATTTCTGCCCTAAACATAGATTGTAGGTACTCGATAGAGTTCCCACAATATATGTTTTCGAGCAGAAATAAGAAAAATAATGTATACCCCTATAAACCCCTGTTTTATCTTATAAAATTGGGGTTCGAGGGGGTCAAAACTAAATAAAGATTACTTTAGTGAGCACAATAACATCCGAGCAAATTCTCCATCTCTTTAAGAATTTCTGACTCAGATTTTGTGTTAGATTTTTAACACTCCACGTGAACAAGTCCGTGAAATAAAGACCCCCCCCCCACTGAACCCCACTTTATATAGAGAACCCTGGGGTTTACGGGGGTAAAATTATTTCCCTTATTCCTGCTCCAAGACATATGTTGTGGGTACTCGTTAGAACCGCCCCAATGAGGCGGTTCTAACGAGCACCCAAAACCTATGTTTGGAGTATAAATAAGACAAATATCACAAATTCTCATCAGAAAAATTGCATTTTTGAGGTTTGAAAAATGCACTATATCACACGGATGTGTTATCGTAAAGAACATCAATTGTTGGCTGCAGAATTTTCTGGATACCCAACACGAAAACCCGCCTATATAATTTTGACCCCTCGAACCCAACTTTTTTATAGTAAAACTGGGGTTTACAGGGGTAAACCTTATTTTTCTTATTTCTGCTCTAAAATATTGATTGTGGGTACTCTTTAGAACCGCCCGATGAGGCGGTTCTAACGAGTACCCACAATCTTTATTTTGAGCAGAAACCTTATATTTCTTATTTCTGCACTAAAATATAGATTGTGGGTACTCTTTAGAACCGCCTCGATGAGGCGGTTCTAACGAGTACCCACGATCTATATTTTGAGCAGAAACAAGAAAAATATTAACTATTTTCATAAAAAAAAAATTGCTTTTTATGAGGTTTGAAAAATGCACTATATCACACGGATATGTTATCGTAAAGAACATCAATTGTTGGCTGCAGAATTTTCTGGATACCGATACTAATACTAGTATATTTTATGCTGGTTTCGCGTGTCTGTCAATCTACTGTAATCGATCTGGATGAAATAGATGATGGTCATTTACAGAATTACAGGAAAAATAAGCTAATCTGTCAAGTTATTTCTACAAAACAATTTATCGAAACCGACAGTTCTGGTATGAAAATCTTTTCCAAATAGTTTGTAATAGATCTAACAGTTAAATATGCTGAAGGAGTCTAGTAGCTAATAACAAAACTGTCATGTACCTAATTTCCGTACTCACGCGAGGAATTTTCTTAAAGGAAACTATGTGTTCACAGCGAATTCAGACAGTAGCTATAAACAAACTTAGCAATTTATACTTTTAGACAGTCTGAAAAACAATGCTGTTTAGATAGTTCATTAATGTATTTTTTGTTTCTTGAAGTTGAGCCGCGGCATTTCTTCGGGCATGCGAACACAGCGAAAAATCATATCATTATGGGTGCCAAATGACTTAAACCTTCGTATGCATACGACCTGTATTCTGCCCCAGTGGATACACAAGCTGATAAAGGACATGTCTATATCACAGCTCATATTACTTTTCATAGTAATGCCTATGCGGCACGGTGCGATATAGGAATCCAGTTTTCCGCCCGTACGTCCGTTTTTAAATCCGTCAGCATTTGCGGCAATCCTAGCTTTTTTACCATAGTGTAAAAGTAAGTGGTTTCAAAAGAGAGCTTCAAAATAATACTTGCTCCAAACTTGCATCTAGGGATGGCAACCTCAATGTAAGCATCCATTGACCTACATTTATGTTTTATTGTTTTTTCGCCCCCACCTTCGCGACTTACAGAGGACCCAGGTTATAACGACAGTATTTGTTCCCTATTATTGTGCCGTTTTAATGAATTTGCCGTTATAAAGCATCCCAGTTAGGATTATGATAGGTTATAAAATGTCTTTTCCACATCATTACTACAAGAACCAGATGTTATAGGCATTTGTTATAATCGCCTCGATGAGGCGATTCTAACAAATGTCTATGACATTTATATCTTGGAGTATTAAATTACAAGAATCTTTCATGACTATGGGTTCGATTTTGGCATTTCCAACCCGAGGGAAGCCCAAACGGCTCGGAATCGAGGCTAAACCTTGAGCTAAGAATTCATTCCGTTGAAATTGTCGTTATAACGAGTTTTGCCGTTATAGCGAACGTCGTTATGACGCGGGACCTCTGTATAAACATGCGTTATCTGGCCACATAAACGTTGATAATGGCATGATCATAAACAAAACAGGCTATGAATCTCTGCAACAATATACAATATAATGCAAAAACAGAGCCAAAGCACAGATGCAAGCGACACAACAAAATATATACATGATGGCACCGCGGTTCCTGGACAGGCTTAGATCCCCTAAGCGGTTAACCAGTACTAGTGTGCGGACCGGATTCAGCTCTGCGTGGTTGCATCATGCAGCCCATATATTTCGTCAAACCCCGATGGGCGGGGGCCAGCAATAAAACTGAGACACACCTTTCAACCTGCATAGCTATAGTTTTCAAATGTCAGTTATAAAGATCATCCGTTCGTTCATAACTGTAATTCATTATGAAACACACCTTTACAAATACATTGTAAACTTTACTGCAGAAAAAACGAGAATTTTAAGATGAAAATTTGTAATATTTTTCTTATTTCTCAAAATATAGATTGTGGGTACTCGTTAGAACCGCCTCCTCGATATGGTTCTAACGAGTACCCACAATATATATTTTAGAGCAGAAGTTACACCAGTAAACTCCAGTTTTACTATATAAAAATGGCTTTCAAGGGGGACAAAATTTTATAGGCGTGTTTTCGTGATTGAAAGGCAGTCCTGCACGGGCGTGCGTAAAATACGGAAATAATTTAGGGTCGGGTTTGAGGAACTGGGCCTGGGTAGTGTAAGGGTGTGTCTCCCGTTTGTCTAGGCTGCGGAACTGACTTGATTGAATTTCTCTGTATCGATATAAAGCTCATCTAAAGTCTGTTGTGCCTCCTATTTTCTAAACCACATCCAACATCATTGCCTCACGGGATGCATTTATGAGATTTTAGCTCGCCTGTTACAGTCAGCTTAGACCATGGCCAGTTGTCCGTCGTCCGTTCGATATCTCCTCCAGAACCACAGAATGTATTGAACTGATAGTTGGTGTGACGAATAAGGGCAACAGGAGATTCAGATTCAGAAGATGGCCAATATCCAAGATTGCCGCCATGGCAGCAACCTTGAAATTCTTCAAACAATATCTCCTTCCGAACCAACGGTCGGGTTGAGCTGAGACTTAAGGGGAGACATCGGGGCCGATGATTGGGTGGGGTGTGGGGTGGACAAGGAGATCATATATGCTAAAATGATATCCAAGTTGGCAGCCATGGCAGCAATCTCGAACTTCTTCAAACTATTTTGTTTGTTTGTTTGATTTAAGGTTTAACGTCCCCGTCAACACTGTAAAGGTCATTTTGGAGACGTTGCTTCCAATTTTATGGGACGTTTTCCCGACTTTGAGATGAAATGACATTTCAAGCCCTGTCGCCCAATGAAACCAATAGGGTTTATTAGCATGGACAATGGTCTCGCAACGCGGTTCCTGGACAGGCTTAGATCCTCTAAGCGGTTTACCAGTACTAGTGTGCGGGTTGGATTCAGCTCTGCGTGGAAGCATCATGCAGCCCATATATTTCTTCAAGCCCCTATTGGCGAGGGCCTCAATTCGGATCGAACTGAAACTTGATGGGAGGCTTCGAGGGGACATGGAGATTCAGATTTGCTAAAACCGCTCCGTTTCGATATCCAAGATGGCATGTGCATATAACCAGCGACGCATCGAACCACACAAACACACGCACACAAACGCACACACGCAAGCGCGCGCGAGCGCACTCAACCACACAAGTTGGCAATCATATTTACATCTCTCTCGGTAACATGTATATAATGTACATGTATATAAATTACACGGTATGTAAAATCAGATGGGATCGGAAAGGTAAGGAGGTGTCGACCAAAAGTAAAATGATAAAAATTTATAAGAACAATCTCAAAAGTGATTAATTGGACGGCTTCTATTGCAATTTAGCATCAATATTCCTTGGGTGGATCATTTGTCTTTTTAATGTAATGATTATGACAATTGTCTCAACTTAGCCAGTGGAGCGTGCGACAGGCACTCTTGGGCCTCTTGTTTTCTTGTCCTGTCGGATCATTGATTCAATTGTAGAAATATAAGAGAGTCGCTGAAAAGGCCTAGCCAGAAAAAAAAAATCTTACGCTTTTTTCTTTTCAGCTCTGCGGTGTATACCTTGCTTCCAAAGGATAACCATTTTATAGAAACATTTAACTTCATTACAGGGAATGTGTGGCGGTCGTTTAAAGTCATCATAGTGAATATTTTATTTTCAAATCCTTGGAGATCATTGATTTCATCGTGAAATTTCGAACAAAAGTATATGGCCGCTTATGCATGAGAAAGGCACTCTACCGAAACTCCATGTCACCCAAATGCCTCCCACAAAAATTTAACTCGTTGCGACTGACCATTCGGGAGCAGGTGTGGTTTGAAGATTTTCAAAGCCTTATAGGATATGTGAACCGAATGGTTCTACCAAGTCTGGATCTCCATGTCTCCCCAATGCCTCCCATTATGTTTAGGCTCAGTTCGACATGTGATTTGAAGATTTTCAAGATGGCCACCATGACATCAATCTAGGATAACAGAACGGAAAAATTTCTCCATGTCACCCCGATGCCTCCAATCAAGTTTCAGCTCAACCAGGCTTTCTGTTCGGTGGTAGATATTGTTAGCTCACCATGAGCGCGAGCTATTGTGATCGGTCAATGTCCGTCGCCCGTCGTGTGTCGTGCGGCGTCAACAATTTGCTATAAATGCTAACTCCACCTAAACCCTTAAGCCAATTCCAATCAAATTTCACAGGAATGATGATTAGGTGACCCTCTACAAAAAAAAGCTAACATCGGTCCGCTCCGCTGAACAAGATAGCTGCCAGAGCTAAAAATAGAAAAAAATCTTCAAACGACACCTCCTCCTGTAACTATAGGAAAAGCTAAAACGGTTCTGCTTCAATGAACAAAATGGCTGCCAGAACTAAAACTAGAAAAACGTCAATAGTTTGCTTTAAATGCCAGCTCCTCCCTAACCCTTGGGCCAATTTCATTTAACTTTCTAAGGATAATTACTAAGGTGACCCTCTATCAAAATAGCGAAAATCGTTCCGCTCAGATTCACAAGATTGTCACCAAAAACAACATTAAATGTCAACTCCTCCTATACCCATGGGCCAATTTCAGTCAAATTTCATAGGAATGTTGCTTATGTGATCTTCTGCCAAAAAAGCTAAAACAGTTCCGCTCCGATGAACTAGATGGCCATCAGAGCTACAAATAGAGCTAAAATAAGAAAAAAAATATTTAAACTACAACTTCTCCTATAACCTTGGGCCAATTTTGTTCAAACTTCATAGAAATATTGCTCAGGTGACCCTCTTCAAAAATAGCTGAAACGGTTCCGCTTCGATTAACAAAATGGCCACCAGAGCTACAAAAAGAATTAGCTTAAAAAGCAAACTCCTCCTTAACCCTTGGGCCAATTTCGATCAAACTTCATCGGAATATTGCTAAGGTGACCCCGTATCAAAATAGCTAAAATCGTTCCGCTCTGATGAACAAAATGGCCACCAGAGCTAATAATAGAAAAAGCTTCAAACGACAACTCTTCCTATACCCTTGGGCCAAATTCAGTCAAACTTCATAGGAATGTTGCTTAGGTGACTCTCTGCCAAAAATGCTAAACTGGTTTCGCTCCGAAGAAAATATGGTTGATAGAGCAACTAATAGAAAAAAATTTAAACGACAACTCCACCCTTACCCTTGGGCCAATTTCATTCTACCTTTATTGGAATATTCCATAGGTGACCACCTACCAAACAAGTTAAAACTGTTCTGTTCCGATGAACAAAATGGCCAGCAGTGCTAAAATAGAAAAAAACGTCAATAAGTTGTTTTAAGTGCCAATTTCTCCTAAACCATTGGGCCAATTTCAATCACACTTCATCGGAATATTGCTTATTTGACTTTCTATCAAATTAGCTAAAATCTTTCTGATGAACAAGATGGCCACCAGAGCTAAAAATAGAAAACCTTTTAAATGAAAACTCCTCCTATACTATTGTACCAATGTCAGTCAAACTTCATAGGTGACTCTTTGCCAAAATAGCTGAAATGGTTCTGCCCCAATGAACAAGATGGCCACCAGAGCTAAAATAAAATAATCTTTAAACAACAATTCATACTGAACCTTTTGGCAAATTCCATCAAACTTCATAGGAATGTTGCTTAGGTGTCTCTCTATCAAAATAGCTAAAATGGTTCCGCTCCGATTAGCAAAATGGCTACAAGAGCTAAATATAAAAAAATGTCAACAATTTGCTTTAAATGCCAACTCCTTCTTAACCGTTAGGCCAATATCAATCAAACTTCATAGAAATGTCGCTTCGGTGACCTTCTTCCAAGATAGCTAAAATCTTTCTACTCTGGTGAACAAGATGGCCACCAGAGCTAAAAATAGAAACATCTTTAAACGACAACTCAAACCTTTACCAATGGACCAATTTCATTCAAACTTCATAGAAATGTTGCTTAGATGACAAATCCTTTTGTTCCGATGAACAAAATGGCCACCATAGCTAAAATAGAAAAAGGTCAAAAATTTAATTAAAATGCCGACTCCTTCAGCCAATTTGATTTAAACTTCACAGGATTGTTGCTTAGGTAACCCTCTACCGAATTAGCTCAAATTGTTCTGATCTGATGAACAAGATCGCCGAGCTTTCAGAAGCTATTTGGCATCTTTAAAATCAGATGAGCGATTCAGGGCCATCCTTGCCCTCTTGTTTAAAACAATTTCAAAATGGCCGCCATTACAGCCATCTTGGATATCGTAATGGAATGAATTTAATTAGTCTTAACATGTCGCCCACTTTCAGCTCATTCTGACTTTCGCTATAGGAGGAGATTATTTTACGGAATTTCAGTTGGCCGCCATATCGGCAAGGAATAGTTTTAGCAATTTTGAATCGTCATCTCGCCCCGATGAATCCCTCAAGTTTCAGCTCAATCTGATTTCGGAGATGTTGTTTAAAGAATTTAAAAATGACTTTCATGATGTCCATCTCGGATATCAGACGTTTTTTTTTTTTGTTTTTTTTTTGGCAAGTCGGCATCTTAATATCACCCTAATGCCTGCCACCAAATTTCAGCTCAACCTGATTTTGCGTTCAGGAGGAGATGTCGTTTAAATAATTTCAACATGGCCGCAATTGGCCATCTTGGGTATCAGAACGCGATTGTTTTAGAAAATCTGGATATGATGCCTACCATCAAATTTTAGCTCGAGGTTCGGGAATAAATGTCGTTTAAAGAATTTCTTGGAAATCGGGATGGAACGATTTTAGCATTTCTGAATGTCCATGTTCCCCCGATGCCTCCTATCCGACGTTTGCTTCGTGAGAAGATGTCGTTGATGTCTGTCATTGCGGATATCAGCGCGAAAACGTTTGAGCAAATTTGAATTTGCATGTCGCCTCAATGTTTCCCATTAAGTTTCATCCCGATTTGACCTTTAGTTTGAGAGGAGATGTCGTTTGAAGTATTCAAAGATGGCCACCATGGCTTCCAACTTTGATAGCGTAACGAAACGAAATCCGACCTTTGTTTCGAAAGGAGATTTCGTTTGAAGAATTCCAAGATGATAATATCTGAATTGAACGATTTCTGCATGTCACCTCGATGCTTCTCATCGAGTTTCGGCTCAATCCGTCTTTTCTTTAAGGATGAAAAATGTCAAAATGGACGTTTGAAGAATTTAACAAGTATTTCATGGCGTCGGAATAGAACGATTTTAGCAAAGTAGAAGTAAAACAAAGATCAGGAATCGATACAATTAACTTACTCCACCCATCAAAGACACCAATGGGAAAGAAATACAAACATTAAGCGACCAGACCATAATGGAAATCTAAACAAATCAAACCTTAATCTCCATGTTACCCCAGTGCCCCCCATTGACGATCATCTTGATCGGACCTATGGTTCTGGAGGAGATGTCGAAAATATAAGAAGTTAACGATGGGACGGGCAACAGGCCACTGCATAAGCTGACCAGGTTTGCTAACAAGTACACCTCTGCAGTGTATACCTTGTTGTAAAGGATAACTCTTTTAACAAACATATATACAGTCATAACAGCTGGTGTTAAGGGAATGTATGGCGGCCGGAAAAAGAAAAAGCCGTCTGAGTGTAGATTTATTTTCTAGCCATTTGGGATCTTGGATTTTATTGTGAATTTTCGAAAATATCCGAGGTTCACTGACGAGGTCTAATTGAACGAAAGTAGCTAGTTTTCTCCAAAAGAACTTGCCCGCATGGTTCTTTTTTCAGTTCTGCAGTATATTCCAATAGATATTGCCTTTGTAAAACATATTATCAGATACCCCCTGTATATATTGCATTGTAACGCAATGACCTGATAAAGATATGCTATCTCAGGACAAGTGAGCTTTATCGCGTCAACGTGACATTGCACTTATATGAATAAACCGGACTACTGGAAAATGACAAAAAATGTTATTGTAAATGGGAAAAATGGCAATAATACTTGAAAAAAAAAAATTATCATAGGAAAAAGATGGTCAGCTGATACTAAATATATCGACCACCAGAATGCTTGGACGCACTGAGGACCATCAATAACTGACCGTAAATTGCTAATTTAAGAGAGTACAAGGGGATAAACTGATAAATAGAATACCAGATTCGTGTCATTTGATATCAAGTTTATCAGGCTCGGCTTCGTGAACGCATATAGAATCGCTCGGCAAGCCTCGCGATTCTACAAGCGTTCTCGAAGCCTTGCCTGATAAACTTGATATTAAAAGACACGAACTTGGTATTCTCTATTTTTGTGTTCGCTGGGTGCACGGGTACGAAGAAACATTGTTGTTTTATGTGGCTCATTTACCGAAGGTTTGGTTGAAGCTCAGCAGGCCGTATATACATGCAATGCATCGCTGAAATATTTTTACTTTAAGCGGCACATTTTGATTTCCTGTTTGCCTTTTTAGACCCAGTTTCTTGCCGAAAACTGGGACTGCCTAATGTGAACGGAATGTACTCCCTTCCTTCGGGAGAACTTAGTCCTTGATAGTGAGGCAGAAGTTGTTTTTGGAAACGCCTTTGAAACATACTAGTGTCACTGGGCGGCAGGGCTCGAGATGTCATTTCATCCCAGTGTCGGGTAAAAGTCCCACAAACGTGAAGGCAGCGTCTTCAAAATGACATATATAGTGTTGATGGGGACGTTTAGACTGGAATCAATCAGTCAGAATCTCACAAAATGGCCAAGCGGCTATCCAGAATAAAAAGATGTTACCAATACATACAAGCAAAAACGAAAATCCGCCTTGAAACGGCCAGTAAAAATGTTTTTTATTTATCTATTATTTTTAAATTGGATATAATAATAAATAAGATGTAATTGACCGTGTGCATCGGACTGATTAAGGTCCTTTCCCTGTACTTCACCACGTATTCTCAATATAAGACTACTGATTATTTTTTTTTTCAATTTGAATAGCAGGCGTTCTTTCTTGAAAGTACGAAACAGCGCTGCTCCGCATAGAATCTAATCGGAGTCATTATTTCTAAGCGCGACGTTCGCAGTCCACTTTTCCCAGCAGCCTTGACGAACAAAGAATCTGTCGAATGATTAACTACACATCTTTGAGTTAAATGAAGCGAAATGATTTTCTTCAAAAACTGTTCGGTCAGAGCATGTTTTGCCGCTCTCAAATCATTTAGTCAATTTCTTCATCAACTCAATATCTAAGAATTTGGAATAAAAGGGCAAAGACCTTGGAACTACTGATGAATCATGCGTTGCCTCGTGGCAACATAAATTAGCAGTATCAAGGAAAACGTTTCCACAATCTATGGATTGGATCAGAAAAAAATTACGCGATGATACTGATCAGGATGTTTCGAACATGGCGTACATAACAATTTAACATAGACGATGGAAATGTTGCACTCGTAATTAAACAAATCCATAGCTGCCAGCATTGCTCTAAAAGATAACTAAATATAAATAGTTAATGAATAAATAAATGAACAAGTGAGCCAAGATAGTGTTACACGATAAGAGTGATCATCATCCCAAAGTATACCACAAAGTATATAAAGATCACCTTTGGGACTGTTCAAAAGTCTTTAAGACCACTCTTGAACAGTCCCAAAGGTGGTGTCTGATCAGAGGACTCTGTATGCAGAAAACAGAAAGAAAAAAAATCTGCAGCCTTATAAACACGTTTTTGAAAGTAGAATTAGTCATACGTTTAGGTGGTCTTAATAGCGGAATTTTACTGTATAGTGGTTTTCATAATTTTGCTTATTGTTGTAGAAGGATATTCCAGTGTTACATATATCATCATAAATGGCTGCAGAATAATTCATAAACATATAATTCTGAAAATTCTGAAAAGACGAAACTTACGTATAAGCGAGAAAGTGAAACTAGCAATGCAGATTGTGAGTTTTATAACGCTGCTCACTGGAATACACTGCTTTCTATTAATTTCAATGTGCCACATGACCCCGAAAGGACATTAAAGTAAAATACACATTTCCTCATTGGAAGTATAAACGTTTTACGTTAGCTAAAGCGCAGTCAAACTGATTTTGACATATTGTTGCTTTAGAATTATGTAGCACGAACTATCCATAGTGGTGAAATACTTTTAAATTCGTTGTGAATTACGTTAAAGGCAATGATGAAGTTCTAAATGTACCATAGGTGAAGTATTTTAAATGCAATAGTTAAGTAAATGTACTTTAAAGGCAATGGAAATGCACTTTAATGGAAATCGTGTAGTACTTTAATAGCAATGGTGTGGTACTTTAAGGGCAACAGTGATGTACTTATCAGAATCAGAATCGTTACTGGTGACACGTCAAATGACATCCATTCACCAGAACCTGTGGAAAGGGAGGTTAGTCCCTAGATCTCGCCATAGAAGTAAACCTAGCTACATTATCCTTTGCACCCTCCGAGGATGAAATAGCCGAATCTGGAAGGGAATTCCAGTTTCTAATTGTTTGCGGGAAGAAAGATCCATTGTAGATGTCAGTTCTTCCTGAAATGCCAAAGAGCGATGCTTTTTGCCGCTCCTAATTGGTGTGGATAAGGTAATCTGTTGGAATGTTGGCAGGCCTCTTTAGACCTTTGTACAAGAATATAAGCCTACTGTCTCTGCTCTTTTTCTTGAGATACTCCCATTTTGTGGCATTGATAACGATTTCGCCTCAAGAAGCCAAGTTTTTTATCAGCTTTGCCTTAGTACACATGTAGCTAATATGAGTATTTTATCTCAGGTCATGTGAGATGGTAACACCAAGGTATTCAATGGAATCCACATTTTGGGGGACCGTTCCCAGCCTCAATTTTGTTTGTTCTTTTCCTAGTTATCTGTATGATAAAAATTATACTTAATTAACTGGCTGAAATCTCATACCCCATTTTCTACCCCAACACCATAATATATCTATATTCCTCTGAAGTTTCAAAGAGTCCCCTGCGACTCTAATTTCACGATAGCAAACACAGTCATCTGCGAACAATCTTATTTCCGAATCAATATCAGTGGAAATATCATTTACGTATAAAGAAAATAACAATGGACCCACTACAGTCCCCTGTTGGACACCAGGAAAAACTGGAGCCCACCCTGAAGTTTCGTTGTTTTCTGTAGCAAAGGAAGGAATCTATCCATTTTAAGGTTTTCCGCCAATGCCGTAACGATATTGTTTGCTTTTAAGTAGTTGAAAAGCCTTTTTCAAAATCCAAGCTAAATGTATCCACCTAACCACCTTTGTCCAAGATTTTACCCAAACATTTATTACTGGGGTCAGCTGTGTTTCACAACTGCATGTTGTCTGTCAGACAAAAGTTTGTGTTCATCCAAATGAGCCCTAATATTTGAGCAAACGATATGTTCAAGCAACTTACATGGCACGCATATCAGTGCCACACAACGATAGTTGCGAGCTAGTGCTCTATCTTCTTTCTTAAAGACAGGACAATTGTTTGCAAGAAGCCATTCTTTTGGTATTTCACCAGTATGAAGAGATTGCTCAAGCAAATGTGAAAACGCTTGACCCAATTTGTTTGCCAGTTCTTTAAGGACTAGGATGAAGCTCTTCAGGCTCTAAAGCTTTAAAGAGATTTAAGCCCTTTAACTTTATAACTCCCTCTGATGAAACTAAATCTTATCCATGAAAGGAGCCAATCTCTCCGTTAATGGAACCTCCTTGTACTTTGTTTATTGATTGTATCATTGTCTAACCAATAAATTATATTACCCGTTCAGGATCGGACTCCGCAACACCACTGCCATCCCCCTTTTTTAAGGAGTGGAATACCTTGCGTGTCTTTTTTCTTACTATTAACGTACCTGTAGAAATATATGGGATTTGCCGTTTGAAAACCTACCAAGTTATTCACATATAAATCATGTTCAACTTGTTTTATGTCAGTCTTAATTTCCCTTCTCAAAGATTCAAATTTAGATCTAAGTTTACTGCTACCTGTCTCAAAGGACAGGGGTATTTTTTACCTTAAAAATAAAAACTAATTCCTTTAAGGGCAATTGTGAAGTGCTTTAAAGACAAGGCTGAAGCACATTCAAGGTAATGTTGAAGAACTTTAAAGACACTGGGGATCTACTGTAAAGGCTATGAAATTCTTTTATGACTAATTACCCTTACATGCAATGGTGAAGTACTTAATAAGTCACTGGTGTAGTACTTTAAGGGCAATGTTAAATTTCCTTAAAGGAAATGATGAATCACTTTAAAGCCACGGTGTAGTATTTTAAGGATATAACAATATTGCTTTTAATGGCGGTTGCGAAATATGTTTTTAGGCTGCAATGAAACAAATGCATATGTAAAGCAAATGTGAGTGTACGTTAAAGACAAAGATAAAGTACTTTAAAGGCAATAAAGCCATGGTCATTGCCTCAAAAGGCAACGGAAATTTACGAGCAGTGGCGAACTACTTTAAAGGTCATGGTCATCACCTTAAAAGGCCATGTAACTTAATGACTTCAAAATGCAATTGTCATCGCCTTAAACTTTAAAGACCATGGTTATCGCCTTAAAAGGCCATAGATCTATACGGGCAATGGCGAAGTACTTTTAAGGCAATGGTCATCGCCTTAAAGGGCCATGGAACATGACGGTCAATGGCGATTCTTTTTGTAGGCTATGACCATCGCCTTAAAAGGTCATGGAACTTTATGGGAGATGGCGAAGTACTTTAAAGGCACTGGTCATCGCCTTAAAAGGCCATGGAATTTTTCGGGTAATGGCGAAGTACTTTAAAGGTCCTAGTCATCGCCTTATAAGGACATGGGAATTTACGGGCAACGGCGAAGTGCTCTAAAGGTATGGCCATCGCCTTAAAAGGCTATGAACCTTTATTGACAATGGGGAAGTGTTTAAAGGCCATAGTCATCGCCTTTAAAGGCCATGGAACTTTACGGGCAATGGCGAGGTGTTTAAAAGGCAATGGTCATCGCCTTAAAAGGTCATGAAACTTTACGGACAATGGCGAAGTGTTTTATAGGCCATGGCTATCGCCTTAAAAGGTAATAGAACATTTACGGGCAGTGGCGAAGTACTGTAGAAGCAATGGACATCGCCTTAAAAGGCCATGGAATTTTAAGGACAATGGCGAATTGTTTTATAGGCCATGGTCATCGCCTTAAAAGGCCATGAAACTTTACGGACAATGGCGAAGTGTTTTATAGGCCATGGGCATCGCCTTAAAAGGTAATGGAACTTTCCAAGCAATGGCGATCTACTTTGAAGGCAATAGTCATTGCCTTTAAAGGCAATTGCTAAATAAGTGAAAAGCAATGGTGAAGTTCTTTAAAGGCAATGTTGAAGTTCTTCAAAACCAATGGTGTAGTGCTTGAAAGATAATGATGGCGAACCTTAAAGACCATGCTGAACTACTTTTTTTCGTGGGGGTGGCGTTTCACAGCCCTTTATTAAGATTATTTCACTCAAATCAAGCCGAGCATTAATCAGAGGTGGTCCCAAACGGGAGTACAAGTAGAAAACCCCCTGACCTTCCGTTGCAGAACTTGGCGTCTCACATGTGACCCGAGTTGAAGTAGTTTAAAGGCAAGGTGAAGAACATTAAAGGCAAAGACCAAGTGATTAAAATGTAATTGCGAAGTACATTCATGGCCATTACGAAGCTAGGTAATTTGCAGTACATTTACCTTAAAGACACTTTAACGTCAAATGTGGAGCACAATATAGGTAAGAAAGGCAATGATTTTGTTTGAATTGAGGTTTAACGTCCCCGTCAACACTGTATAGGTCATTTTGGAGACGCTGATTCCAATTTTGTGGGACTTTTACCCGACATTGAGATTAAATGACATCTCAAGCCCTGCCGTCCAATGAAGCCAATAGGGTTTATAAGCATGGACGGTCCGACTCGCCCCGCTTTGCCTGGGCAGGCTTAGATCCTCTAAGCGGTTTACCAGTACTCGTATGCGGTCGGGTTCAGCTCTGCGTGGAAGCATCATGCAGCCAATCTATTTCTTGAAGCCCCGATGGGCGGGGGCCAGAAAGGCAATGGTAAAGTGCATAAAGGACAATGGCGAAGTTCTTTACAAGCATGACGAAGTACTTTGAGGTACAAAATTGAGTTGCGCCATACGAAAATATGTCGTTGCATATGCGCGCACAGCAAAGATTATGATCAGCGGGCGCATCTGCATAATCTAACTAGAGTGTTTACTGTGCGCAATATGGGTGTCCTTGCAGTCAGGCAACACTGTAGTTCGCTGAGTACCAGTCCGAAGACATATTTTCGCTTGGTGCGGCTTAGTACTTAATGAACAACTTGGAATGTTTGTATGTGAACATCCACGCATATATATATATATATATATATATATATATATATATATATATATATATATATATATATATATATATATATATATATATATATATATATATATATATTTTTTTTTTTTTTTTTTTTGGGGGGGGGGGGGCGTGGGGGGGGGGGGAGGTCGGGCTGTTCTGGATTATTTCACTATTATCGAGCTGATCGTTCGAAAACGGGAGTACCCGGAGAAAGCAATCTGTCTTCCTGTTGCAGGAATTGGCGTCTCACATGTGACCCGAGCCAGGTTCGGACCCCCTTAAACCCCATTTTTATTCAGTAAATCTAGGGTTGATAAGGGTATATATTATTTTTATCATTTCTGCTCGTAAATAAGATTGTGGGTACTCTTTACAACCGCCTCGTGAGGCGTTTCAAACGAGTATCCACAAGTTATGTTTAGAACAGAAATATAAAAATATATTTCTATCTGAAAATTTTCATTTTTTTTTTTTTTTTTTTTTGTGGTAAACTTGTCAATATATTTGAAGTGGCATGTGAAACATTAGGATTGATGATCACATAAAGTAACGAGCAAATCAACAAAACAAATGTAACAATTGTCTCCACCGTCCAGAACAGGAGGACAGCTATACAGCGAGTATCTAATGACGTGTCGTAGTAACATTACGAAAACAATCCTATACAAATACATTGTAACCTTTATTGCCGAAAAAATGAAAATTTTAAAACGAAAAATGGAGATATTTTTCTTATTTCTGCTCTAAAATATAGATTGTTGGTACTCGTTAGAACCGCATTGATTATTTTTCTTATCTCTGCTCAAAACATAGATAGTGGTTACTCATTAAGGCGGTTCTAACCAGTATCCACAATCTATATTTTAGAGCAGAAATTACAAAAAAAATAAGGTTTACCCCTGTAAACCCCAGTTTTACTATATAAACGTGGGGTTCAAGGGGGTCAAAATTATATAGGCGTGTTTTCGTGATGATTACTCAGGAAACGCCATATAATATCACAGGGATAAACAACATAAAGCTATTTAACATTATGAGACACTACAAAAGAACGAGCACATTTGGGCGTCTACTGGGTGGGGATTCAGAGTTTCATAATTTCAATTCCTATTCAGTATCATTTTAAATGTCAATTGATCCGTTTGAAGCCTTACTAGCGGAACACTGACTCATGACAGTAAACCATGGAGCCCAGAGTCAACCAAAATTAAGACACACGAGTACTGGTAAACCGCTTAGAGGATCTAAGCCTGCCCAGGCAAAGCGGTGCGAGAGTCGGACCGTCCATGCTTATTAACCCTATTGGTTTCATTGGTCGGCAGGGCTTGAGAAGTCATTTCATCTCAATGTCGGGTAAAAGTCCCATAAAATTGGAAGCAACGTCTCCAATACAGTGTTGACGGGGACGTTAAACCTCAAATCAAACAAACAAAAACTTAAGACAACTACTGAAATGTCAATTGATCCGTTTGGAACCTTCCTAGCTGAACAGTGAGTCATGACAGTAAACCCTGGAGTCCAGAGTCAACCTAACTTATAGTAAGACAACCGCATTACGAACACACGCCTATTTAAATACATTGCAAATTTTACCCCAGAAAAAAAATTAAGATGAAAAATTGTGATATTTTTCTTATTTCTGCTCTAAATAAAGATTGTGGGTACACGTTAGATCCGCCTCCACACGTCAGAACCGCCTCGATGAGGCGGTTCTAACGAGTACCCACAATCTATATTTTAGAACAGAAATAAGAAAAATAAGTTTTACCCCTGTAAGCCGCAGTTTTACTATATAAAAGTGGGGTTCAAGGGTGTCAGAATTATATAGGTGTGTTTTCCTGATGATGTTTCTGGGTAAAGAATGTAATCTGAGACCAAGCTGCACGAAAACACGCGCAAATCGGAATAGTCGTAATTTCGTACACGTTCATTATATATGGCGGCCCCCGCCCATCGGGCCTTGAAGAAATATATGGGTTGCATGGTGCTTCCACGCAGAGCTGAAACCAACCCGCATACGATTACTGGTAAACCGCTTAGATGATCTAGGACTGCTCAGGCAAAGCGGCGTGAGTCGGTCCATGCTTATAAACCCTACTGGTTTCATTGGGCGGCAGGGCTTGGGAAGTCATTTCATCTCAATGTCGGGTAAAAGTCCCACAAAATTGGAAGCAACGTCTCCAAAATTACCTTTACAGTGTTGACGGGGACGTTAAACCCCGAATCAAACAAAAATCATTATCTATGAAATTAAAAGATTGCATCACCAGCTGTCAAACCATACGCTGGCCCGGGTTAATATAAGTTTTCCTATCTAGGACAGCTTTCATCTATCATTATTCTTATTTTCCATTGATTGCTCTGAGTCAAATATCTTGTGCGTTGACCTATCATCTCTGCCTAAGGACATATCAATTTTCTTAGACAGTATTGGAAAACATCTAATTTACAGCTGCAGTTCCGTGACGGGGAAATTGACGGGCCGCACTATTGCTATTAGTTCTATTCACCTTATTCATTAGTTCAGGCTGGCTATGGATTTTTTTTTTTCGTATGGAAAGAAGTTCCCTGAATGAACTTTACTCATTGTTAGATTTGAGGTTTAACGTCCCCGTCAACACTGTAAAGGTCATTTTGGAGACGCTGCTTCCAATTTTGTGGGACTCTTACCTGACACTGAGATGAAATGACATCTCAAGCCCTGCCTCCAAATTAAACCAATAGGGTTTATAAGCATGAACGGGCCGACTCGCACCGCTTTCAAGGCGCTTTGCGGTTTACCAGTGCTCGTATGCGGGTCGGTTTCAGCTCTGCGTGGAAGCATCATGCAGCCCATATATTTCTTCAAGCCCCGATGGGCGGGGCCGAAACTTTACTCATATATTTTAATATTGAAACTTCTCTATAAGGGAAATGGGGACACCTGGACGATCTTTTCCCCTTTTTTAAGGGAGACAATTTTTGGGACTTCCTGTTCGCTTTTCTGTAAGCCCTGTCCCACTGAAAAAGGGGTCTAATGTTAAAGGAAAGAATTTGCTCCTCAGGAGCAAGTTGACCCCTATTGACATGGGAGACAAAAATATTTTGCAGGAGTTACCAATCTGAAGGTGTTCCCATCCCCCTTAAGCCTTTCCTGTTATTATAATTGTTTGAAATATTAACTCTTATCCTGCTGTTCACGACAACCCCTATCTTTGCAAACAGTGTAAGTCCAGGATCTACACTGTTTGACATTCAGTTTATGAATTTGTAGGAATAAATTACATCAAGTAATCTGATTGGTTCAAAGTGAGAAATGGGTGTGGCTAAACTGAATATTCAGCAAGAGAAGGATTAACCGCGTCAGTAATTCGTGAGATAGGGGCATACTCACTTAGGGATCTAGTATATGACAAAATGTATTTATAAATTACCAAATCTCTGAAAGAATCACCGGCTTTTGATAGCAGAAATTATCCGATCAGAAATTTGTAAGATGTTGCAATGATACTGTAATTACGCAGATGACAGATAATGTAACCCTCCAGTCATCACGAAAGTAAGCTAACCAGCGAAGAGAATATGACGACCCCCACCCACTCTCTACCATACGATGCAACTCATTTAAGATTTCATTCACCCCCGATGACACATAGCAATATCCCACCCGCTTGATGTGCCCCTATTTTTTCATGTCATCACATCATCTTAACCACCAATCCTCATCGATATATTCAACAACAGATCGTAAGTGTGCTTAGTAGAAGTTAACATAATGTAGTGGCCTATTGAACAAATCTTGCAACACCGCGTACACGTTGTCCAAATTCGATTTTTCGACGGCGAGTCAATAAAAAACAAGACTTACCTATTTCTGGGTGAGATCGATCTCTTCCTTTTTGGGTGTAATTGCCCTCTAGAATGATACATTTTCGACCAATGCTGTTCCGGTGTCATTAGCCCAGAACTGAAGATGCCAGGGTCCTTGTCTCCGACCCACTCCTCAACTGCCACCACGACTTCTTCGTTGGACCGGAAATGACGTCCACGGATATCCTTTTTCAAGTTTGGGAATAGAAAATAGGTACTGGGCGCTAAGTCTGAAGAAAAGGCGGGGTGGTGTATTAGCTCGTACCAATTCCGCTCAAAAGCACCCATTACAATTTGAAAGGGTGGACTCTTGCATTGTCCTGTTGGAGCAGAATCCCATTGGAGAGTTTACCTCGGTGTTTTTCACGGATCGCAGTTTTCAGTTGGTCGAGCAAATTTGCATAATACCCACCTGTTATTGTACTTTTCTTTGCTAGAAAGTCCAACATAATCCCCCAAAATACAGCTGCCATCACCTTGCCAGCAGAGGGTTGTGTTTTGAACTTCTTTAGCCTCGGAGACCCCGGCCCTACCCACTGGCGACTTTGAGTTTTATTCTCTGGTTCATAAAATGGCTCCAGGTCTCATCTACAGTCACCAGACTGAAAAATTATCATCTTCCTTTGACCTAATCAGCTTCAACAATGCGCTGCATACTGATGCTCTGGTTGCCATTTTCTCGTCATTAAGGGATTTTGGGACCCAACGGGCTGTCAGCTTGCGCATTCCAAAGCAATCAAATAAAATTGTTGAAACGGTTCCATGTGAAATGTGTAATGCCTTCGCTATTTCTTCCACCTTAATTCGCCTATCAGAGTACACCAGATCCTGTTCTTTGTTACACATGTCTTCATCGGTGTCCAGACTTGGTTTCGTCTTCTAAAGACGTTCTACGGCGTTTGAATTCCCAAACCCAGAATTTAACTTGTGCATACGATGGTGCAGAAGACACATAGACATTGGTCAACTAGCACACTGTATTTCCTGACCTGTTTTCCCTTTCAAATACAAGTACCGAATTACAGCACGGTACTCGACTTTTGACGAACAGCTTGCTTTTGCATCCTTATCCATGTTTAAATTACCCAATAAGGGTGCAATTTTGCCCTCATGCCTAAAACATGTATTAAAACAAGGCTTGGAAATCTTGCTTGTCTCGGTCAATTGGAAATGGAATAGGCTGGTTACTTATTGACTTGCCCTCGTAGTAATTAATAAGCAGGGTTGTTAAATAATATGTTAACCCTCAGACACAAATCATTGTATCTATGCCATATTACGATAACACATCCGTGTGACATAGAGCTATATTTCCGGAAAAATGATGTTTACATACTCCAAACAAAGGTTGTGGGTGCTCGTTAGACCCGCCTCTTGGTGCACATCATTGAGGCGATTCTTGTGAGCACCACTACATATATATTGGAGCAGAAATAAGAAAACTTATGTATACACTGTAAACCCCAGTTTTCTCCATATAAAATGGGGTTAAGAGGGGTCATCATTTCACGGACTCTTTACCTGGTGGTAAAAAACCCCCAAAAATTATAGTACGAGTAAATACAGCATTAAGATGTTTTTTTTTTTTTTTTTCTAAATGTAAGTAAGCTACGATTTGGCTAACTTGCCTTGACCTTAATCACCTGACTAACTGAAGTTGATCTGTAAGGCAAAGTGGTGCGAGTCGGAACGTCACTACACATAAACTCTTGGTTTGTTTGAACGGTAGGGTTTGAGAAGTCATTTCATCTCAATGTCGGATAAAAGTCCCACAATCTGGAAGGAACGTGCCCAAATGACGTAAATAATTTTGACGCGGACGTACATGTAAAACCGCAATTCAAACAAACAAAACTGAATTTAATGTCTCCAGTTTTAAATCTGGAACGTTCTATGACAGGAAAAAAGAGGGGCGAGGATTACGGCCGCGTAAAATCGATTTAAGCCTACACTGAAATTATTTTCACTGATCGTTCCAAGGCGGGTCTTCTGTCGCGGTTTATTTTTGTTATCGTTTGTCTTTGAGTGTGTGTATCGCTTATTTTGTTTGTTTGTCTGAATTGAGGTTTAGCGTCCCCGTCAACACTATTTAGATAATTTTGGAGCCGTTGCTTCAAATTTTGTGGGACTTCTACCCGATATTGAGATGAAATGACTTCTCAAGCCCTGCTGCCCAATGAAACTAAAAGGCTTTAGTATTAGAAGGTCTGGCTCACACCACTTTACCTGGGCAGGATTAGTCATTCTAAGCGGTTTACCAGTACTCGTGTGTGGTCCGTTTCAGCTCTGCGCGGAGCATCATGCAGCCCAATCTATTTCTCCAAGCCCCGATGGACGGGGACCAGTCTGTATAGGTTTTATATTTTATTTTGGATAGCAAGTTGGCCATTGTGTGGGAAAGTAACTGTCCTTTTGACTTTCCGCTTCTAATGTTTCCATTAGGGTCCAGTTACTTCATGTTTGTGTTTCATTTTTGGAGAAATATTGTGGTCTATGACATTAGAATAGGTCCAAACGATGATGGGAGCTGTGGGTTAATTGTATCGGTTCCTGTTCATTGCTTTCACTTCTATTTTACCATTTTTCTCATTCAAAAGCCAAAAGGACCAAATTTGACCTTGCTGTAAAATAGATCAATGTCAACTTGTGTCATTATTTCACCAAACTCTGGCAGTACTCAGTTACCTAATGCTACATAAAAAGTTTCGAGAAAATTGACTCAGCACTTCTCGAGAAGTTTTTTACTCGGTTTTACGACATTTGGGCATGGGGGCCATCCTGGTCATGTGACCTTGACCATTCAATCATGATTTCATTCCCCCGTTGTCAGAGGCATAATTATTTAATTAAACTGTTTAAAAGAAAAGGTCCTTTGAAATGTTGATAGACCTGCAATACAAATGAACTTGGACCAAGGTCTTTGAATGGCCTTGCCCGCTGGCATTACTAAGGCATGTACTTTGTACCTACCCTCATATCACAAACTGCAACGTTTTTTTTTTTTTTAAATGTATCCATTGAGAAGCCTACGAAACCACATTTGACTTTGCTGAAACATAAGTCGATGTCAACCTAGGTCTATCACTTTAACAAAATTGGTTGAACTCAAGTCACACAGTGCTGCATACCAAGTCTCAAGGAAATCGGCCCACTGGTTCTGGAGTAAATGCATAAGGTATTTACCATATTTGGTCATGGTGGCAATTTTGGTCATGTGACCTAGGCTATTCGAACAAATTTTCTTTCCCCTGCTGTCCTTTGGCTGCATATAAAATTCAAATGAAACTGGCTCAGTGGTTTCAGTGAACATGTATTTTGAAATGTCAACCGACCTGCAATCCTTGGGCCAAGGTCACCAACAGAACTTAAAAATTCATAGATATTCATTTTGGTACTATTCTCATGTCATAGACCACAATATTTCTCCAAACATGACTTGTTTTACCCATTTCCATTGAAAAGGCTAGGAAACCAAATTTTATTCTTTGCGTAAAGTAGGTAGAAGTCAATTTAGGGCCATTTTTTTTTGAAAAAAAAAAAAAAAATAAAAATAGAAGTACTCATTTACTTGATGCTAATACTAAGTTTCAAGGCAACCGTTCCAGTGGTTCTGGAGAAGATGTTAAACGGTTTTTACTATATTCTGGTATGGTGGCCATTTTAGTCATGCTACCTAGACCATTTTGAAAAAAAAAATGTTCCCTCGCTGTAAAAAAGGCTGTATATAAAATTTTAGCGAAATAGGCCCAGTGATTTCAGAGGAGATCTATTTTTGAAATGCCAATGAACTTGCAGTCCAAGCAATCATTAGCCAAGGTCATCAAATGACCTTTAGCATTAATAGACATTCATTTTGTCCCTATTCTCGTGTCAAAACCACGGTATTGTTTGAAAGACTATGGAACCAAATTTGACCTTTGCAACAAAACTTAGGTCATGGTCAATCTAGAATCATCATTTTTGCAAACTTGGAAGTACTAAGTCATCTAATGCTACATAGTAAGTTTCAAGACAATCAGCACAGTGGTTCTTGAGAAGAAGATATTCTAAGGTTTTTAGCATATTTAGGTGTGGTGGCCATCTTGGTCATGTAACCTTGAATATTGGAATAAATATTCATTCCCTCACTGTTCTTAAGCTGCTTACAAAATTTTAATGAAATTGGCCCAGTGGTTTCAGAAAAACTGTATTGTGAATCGATGGACTTGCAATCCAAGTGCTCTTGGGTCAAGGTCACTGAATGATCTTGATCTGTAGCATTCATAGTCATTCATTTTATACCCATTCTCATGTCATAGATCACATTATTATTCGGCGTTTTTTTACCAGCGCCTGAGGAACTAAATTTGACCTGACAAAAATTGGTTTTAATTGTTTGTATTGGAGTTTAACGGACAAGTCAACCCTATTTTAAGTCATTTTTGAGCCGGTCAGTTTACCTATCCACACTTTTCCTGGGCAGGCTTATCCGTAAGCGGTTAACCAGCACGGTGCACATTCTTTCGCCAGAAACTGACAAATGTCCTTCTTGAATCAGCGGAAGGGAGAGAATGACCGTAGAAAAGATTTCATGACCAATCTCAACGAAAGAATGATGCCGACCCCGGAAGGTATCGATCCCGTGTCCCCCTGATCACCAGTCAGACGTGCATCCGACTGAGCTGCCGAGGCCGGCTCGAAAAATAGGTCAAGGACAACATAGGGTCATCATGTTTGCATCTTGTAGTGCTTAGTCACCTTATACTACATACTAAGTTTCAACACGATCGGTTAAGTGGTTCTTTTAAGGTTTTTACCATATCTGGGCATGACATCCATCTTGGTCAGATGACCTGGATCATTCGTGCAAACTTTCTTTCTCCTATTGTTAGAAGGCTGCGTCCCAGTGGTTTCAGAGAGGAGTACATTTGAAAATGGTGGAGAGACGGAGGTCTACGGAGGCCTACTATCCTACAAGCTCCCCAAGAGGTTTTTCGGACAGGAAGCTAAAAAAAAATCCGGATAAGGCGCAACTTTTAAACGAAAGAATATGCTTTGGTAGCAAAACACTATTCCAAGCTGTCGGCGAGACTCGGATGCGCAGCACACGAAGTTTTTTAAGCCGTAATATAAAGAACACTTTGCAACCTTTCTCTTTTGTGTTATCTCTGCATTGTGACTTGCCACAGAATAATTAAAAACTGGTTTCAATAGCTTGTACACTGTACGGCCAATGTAGTGGTTAATGTAAACAAATACTACCCCACCCACTTCTGCTGCTAAGCTTTACCATTTTCTGCTGTTTTCAAGAGAGCCCTGGCAGCACACTGCATTTGCAAGGACAATTGTCAGCATTCAGCTCTATTGTACATCTACCAGAAATGAAAATGGGCTAGAAATTGACCCCTGTCAGCCGTTTACTTTTTTAACAATAACCAAATGAAGTCAACACACACTGTAAAACAGGAAGGGTATCGATAAATATCCCGTAGCAGTAGTTTCGTATTTCAGTTAAATCACTTGATATCCAGGTCATGTGACCTTGAATTAAACAATACATGTACACTGAATTCAAGATATTGCTTTCATACAGTTAGTGTTTCAATTTTTCAAGCAAACAGTGTAGTCCCTGATCAGGGTGCTCACTGTTTTCGAATGTCCAAGTACACAGGCCCAGTCCGGATTTTTCAGATGACCAGGTTTTTACACACCTGGAGAAGAAATGCTATAAATGACCGTTACATGTAGTTAGTAACCTTGGGTGGCTAGCGATAGTCATCTGAATAGAGCAGGCGGGAAGTGTCTATAGTTAGTAACCTTGGGTGGCTAGCGAGCAATAGTCACCTGAACAAGAGCAGGCGGGAAGATTCTGGAGTTAGTAACCTTGGGTGGCTGGCGAGCAATAGTCACCTGAACAAGAGCAGGCGGGAAGTTTCTATTGTTAGTAACCTTGGGTGGCTGGCGAGCGATAGTCACCTGAACAAGAGCAGGCGGGAAGATTCTGGAGTTAGTAACCTTGGGTCGATTGATAAAAATCGACGCAAAAGGTGTCTCAACGTTAATCCCTCGATGCCTCAGGAGAAAATCTATATACCATTGCACAAACATGACTAATGAATATCCGAAAAATAAAGGTGACATCCTAATCAGTTTAGCAAAATGAAATTACCCCTATTTCTTACTGAGTAATTGTGTATCCCGCGGCGCAAAGACAACGGATCAAAACAAATTAATCAGTGTAAGCAAAGAAAATCACAATACGCAGACATCCAGATTCGAAGATTAGGATATACAAGAGGCCATTGGGCCACTACGCTCACCAGAGCTCAGATGGGAACTGCCCCCTGTCAGCCATGTATTTCAACAATCTATGGCAGCTTGAAAAATCTAAGCAGAGGTAGATTTTTGTTTTTGTAAAATCTTTGTCAAAAAATAAGATTGGCATATTGGGAACTGATGAAAAAATAAGCTGGAAAAGCCCATTATCTCTTATACAACATCATTGCAAATTATTGCAACAATGAGGTTTCTTTCTAGCTTTTATAATTCCTGAGAAATCTTTGGCGAAAAAACAACAACATTGGCCTGTTTGGAGAGAAAGAAGAATAAAATAGAAATGCGTCTACAGGACACGGATCCCCCCGCTTGAAAATATGCTGATGTCAGTATTTGACCTTTGGCCGCAAAATATGACATTGACCTGTGTCTCATGATGGTTAACATTTCTGCCAAGTAATTTCCAAAATCCATCCAGGAACAACAAAGGTTTTGTGCGGACACAAGAAAAAGACATTTTTCTTTACATTTGACTTCTAAGTATGACCTTGACCTTGGAGGTATCAACCCTGGTCTTGCGCTTGACACATCGACTCGTAATGGTAAACATTTTTACCAAGTAGTTTTCAAATCCATTCAGAATAACCGGACACAGGAAGACATTTTTCTTCACCTTTGACCTCTAAGTATGACATTGACCTTGACGGTACCAACCTGGGTCTTACGCATGGCATATCGCCCCATAATGGTAACATTTCTGCCAAGTAATTTCAAAATCCATCTAGAAATAAGACAGTTATTGACCGTGTTTAACTTTCGGACCCTTTTTTACCTTTGGCCTCTAAGTTCAACTTGACCTTGGAGGTACGGACCTGGGTTTTGCGCGCGATACATAGTCTTATGGTGGTTAACATTTCTGCCAAGTAATTTCAAGAACCATCTAGAAATAAGAAAGTTATTGGCCGTGTTTAAATTTCGATTTGATCTCCAAGTACGGCGTTGACATTGGAGATACCGACCTGGGTTTTGCGCGCGATACATCGTCTCATGATGTTTAATACTTCTGCCAAGTATTTTCAAAATCCATCCAGAAATATGAAAGTATTAGACCGTGTTTCAGACCCATTTTTGGACATTTGACCTCTAAGTACGACCCTGACCTTGGAGGTACGGACCTGGGTTTTGCGCGCAATGCATTGTCTCATGATGGTTAACATTAATTTTCTCTTAAGTAATTTCAAAATCCATCCAGAAATAAGAAAGTTATTGACCATGTTTGAATTCGGGCGGCGAACAAACGAACTGGGCAACGCTATATGCTCTTCCACCATTCTTTGAATGACGGGGCCATAAAATGATTAAATGCGCTGAGAATGCTATAATGCAGGTCATCTACATTACATTGTTTTCAAAAGTTTGAGGCTTCTAACTTTTAAAGTTCCTGAGAAATCCTTGACTATATATGGCGAGAAAGAAGAATGAAATAGCAGATGAACAAACAAGCCAAGAAAACCCATTGTCTCTTTTGTTTGTGTTGTGGATTTACGTACCCCTCAACACTTTTTGGTCACTTTGGAGACATTTATTTTTTTCGATTTTGTGAGACTTTAACCCGACATTGAGATAAAATGACAACTCAAATCATATCGACAAAAGAAACGGATAGGTTTGAGGGGGGATCCGATATGCAACACTTTTCCTGGGCAGGCTTAGGCCCTTTAAGCAATTTACCAGTTCTCAAACGTTTGGTCGGTATCAGGTCTGCGCAGAAGCACCAGGTAGACGGGCATTATAAACATAATAAGTGATCAACATTACATAGTATGCAAAGTTTAAGACTTGTAGCTTTTATAGTTCTTGAAAAGTTTATCATTGTCCTTTATGGAGAGGAAGAAATAATAAGCCAAGAAAAGCCCAGTGTGTCTTACACTCTCATTTTCATAACATGGTATACAAATTTGGGGTTTTCTTGCTTTTATAGTTTCTGAGAAATATTTGGTTATTTTTGTAATGTGACTTCTACGAGAAGCAAGGACACGACATGAATTGTGTATGTCTGTATGATTTGATGCTTAACGTCCCCGTCAACACTATATAGGTCCTTTGGAGACGTTGCTTCCAATTTTGTGGGACTTTTACCCGACATCGAGATGAAATGACAACTCAAACCCTGTCGCCCAATGAAACCAATATGGTTTATAAGCATCGACGGTCCGACTCGCACCGCTTTACCTGGGCAGGCTTAGATCCACTGAGCGGTCTACCAGTACTCGTGTGCGGTCGGTTTCAGCTCTGCTTGGGAGCATCATTAAGGCCATTTATTTCTTCAAGCCCCAATGGGCGGGGGCCGGACATGATTTGTGTACTGTAACAAATATCTTACCCATATACTGTAAATATATAGATTTTCAAGGGTCTATTATTAATTGTTGCTAAGAGTAATTCAACTGATACATGTATTTACTTATTTAGCCCGTATTTACTGGAGCTCTAAAGTAAAAAAAAAAATGAAAAAAGCACCATGCAGCCCAATCTATGTCTCCAAGCCCCGTTGGGCGGGGGCAGACGTCTGTTTAGGTGTCTAATAACGGTTGGCTAATGCACTAGTCAGGAGCCCAGTCCAAGTTCTTGTTGCTGCTGTGGTAGTAGCATTTTGGAGGTTTGCCAGTTTATTTAACTTTTTTCTATGAATTGATTTATTTACGACCTAACCCAAAATCTTTTTCAGCCTTATAGTGTGCCCTTCTGTATACATGTATGTACTAAAAAAGGATAAACACAACGGATTCAACTTCTTACATCATTGACAATATTCCAATGATAGTGCTCAAGCGCAAATTCAAAACAAGCTTTGCTGGAAAGTTTTTTTTTTTTTTTTTTTTGTTAATACATTTTGACCACTTAACTGTCCTCTTAAATGTATGTACTAAGTGTTGTTTTTGCTGGCCAAAATCAAACTATCTATATAAAGCTTAGAATGTTCAATAGTTTCCGTTAAGCGCCCGCTGAGGTCCGGTTAATTTCGTCTACGTACATTTTGTGAAGCTACATTAAAATACATCAATAAATGTAGGCCCTAGAGCGATATGTCAATTTTTTTTTTCTAAAAATAGCCGCGGTGACCTTGAGCTTGAGCCCAGGATCCTGAAAGTGATACTTGCTACCCAACATTTGTGTAAAATTACATAAAAATCCTTTGATAAATATAGGCGCTAGAGGGATGAGTTTTTCTGAAAACAGCCACTGCACTCGGGACCCTGAAAGTCTCATTTGCTGGAGATATTATCATATCCAACATTTGTGTGAAGTTACAATAAAATCTATCAATAAATGTAGGGGCTAAAGAGAAGACAAAGCTTTTCCAAAAATAGCCCCAAGAGTCTTGACTTTGAGCCGAACACCCTTAAAGTCTGATTTACTTGAAAAAAAAAAAATCAGAGACCTGGGCCTTGTGGTTTCAGAGAAGAAGATTTTTAAAGGATTTCTATGTATATAAGTCTATGTAAAACCAGTTGGCCCTAGGGCGGGGACACCTTTGGCACTCGGGCTATAATTTGAACCATCATAGTAGAGGACCATCAGTTGAAGCTTCATACCAAACATCAAAGACCTGATTCTTCTGTTTTCGAACGAGAAGATTTTTAAAGGGTTTCCCTATATAAGTCTACGTAAAACCAGTGGGCCAGTTTTGGCATGAAGGCTATAATATTAACAATCATAGTAGAGGTCCAATAGATGCAGCTTCATACCAAATATCAAAGATCTGGGCCTTCTGGTTTCAGACTAAAATATTTTTAAAGTTTGTTTTCCAATATAAATCTATGTATAACCGGTCGGCCCCGAGGCGGGGCCATTTGTTGGCCCCAGGGCTATAATTTGAACATTTTTGGTATATATCCACTAGATGAAGCTTCATACCAAATATTAAAGACCTGGCCCTTCTGGTTTCAGATGAGAAGATTTTTAAAGGTTTTCCCTACATAAGCCAATGTAAAACTTAGTGGGCCCCGGTGCGGGGGCATTTTCAGCCCCAATGCTATAATTTGAACAATCTTGGTAGAGGTCCGTTAGATGAAGCTTCATACCAAACATCAAAGACCGCGGCATTAAGGTTTCAAACGAGAAGATTGTTAAAGGGTTCCCCTATATAAGTTCATGTAAAACCAGTGGGCAACAGGTTTGGGCCATTTTTGGCCCCAGGGCTATAGTATCAACAATCTTGGTAGAGGTCCACAAGATGATGCTTAATACCAAAAATCAAAGACCTGGGCCTTCTGGTTTCAGACAGGAGGATTTTAAAGGTTTTCGCTATATAAGTCTTTGTAAAACCGGTAGGCCCCGATAAGGGGGTGCAGTTTTAGGGTTTTACTTTGAATAATCTTGGTAAAGGTCCACTACATACAACTTCATACCACATATTAAACACCTCGGCCTTCTGGTTTCAGACAAGAAAATTTTTTAAAGCTTTTTCCTATATAAGTGTATGTAAAACTGGTGGGTCCGGGCACGGGGGCATTTAATTTGAATAATCTTGGCAGAGGTCAACAACATACAACTTCATACCACATATTAAACACCTGGGCCTTCTGGTTTCAGACAAGAATATTTTTGAAGGTTTTGCGTATATAAGTGTATGTAAAACTGGTGGGCCCTGGCATGGGAGCATTTTTTGGGCCCAGGGCTATAATTTGAATAATCTTCTTGGTAGAGATCCACTTGATGAAGCTTCATACCAAATATCAAGACCTGGACCTTGTGGTTTCAGAGAAGAAAACTTTTTAAGTTTTGAGTTTAAAAAATCTAGTTTTGGCTCCTGTGACCTAGATGTGCAACGTACCGGAACCATTTGAACACTTTTGAGAGAGGGTGGGGGGGGGGGCACCTAAGGATCATTCCTGTGACGTTTGGTCAAAATCCGATCAGTGGTTTGGGAGGAGATGTCGTTTGAAATAATTGTTAACAGAAGCACAGACGCACGCACGCACTGACAACGGACGACGGACGAAAAGTGATCACAAAAGCTTGCCTTGTCGATACGTGACAGGTGAGCTAAAAAGTACCTTTAAGCTGGGGGAAATCATCATATTAACAAAATAGATACTATCAATATTAACGACACTAGGAGTTATATTTATATGAGGTGCCGTTTTACTACAAATCCCCTATTTTGTGATATCACCAAATCCAATGAGTGATATCACTGATTCCATTTAGAGATATCACTGAATAGAGATAAATTTGTGATATTTTGAATGAGTGATATCACGAAACCGATTTACTGACATCACTAAATTGAAAATGTGATGTCGCTAAATCAAATTGATTTTGTGAAATCACAAACTCGAATAAGTGATATCACTAAATGGATTTTGTGATATCACTAATACGATTTTGTGATGTCACTAAATGGACATAACTTAGGGATAACACAAAATCGAATTAGTGATATCACAAAACTGAATTAGTGGTTTCACTAAATATGAACGAATTAGTGATATCACTAAATTGAATTAGTGATTTCACTAGATATATTATATTTGCAAACAATGAAATCTTTACTCCCTATTAAATTAATTGCCCAACGTGATATTTTAGCAAATATTCAGCAGGCTATGGATCTGCAAATTCTACATAGTGACCCAGACAAGGCTCAACACATAAGGGAGGCTATCACAGTATGACCTGAACCAGTTGTATGAATACATCTGTCCATAACCACCATGCCTACAAAGTTTCAGAGTTTGTTTAGAAATCTTTGGCGGAAAAATTAAAGACGTACACGCACACCACGGGGGTAATACCAAAATCTATACTTGTGCTGTCGACCGAGTCGGTACTGTGTAAAGCTGTTGTCGGCCGAGAAATACTACGTAGTTTCGGCTAATAAAGCCTCATCAGTGACCCTGTAATGATTCGGCAAAGAAAGCCAGAGGAAACGTAATGCGATTTTGCGAATTTCGAAATGGCAGTCGATTCAAAGACTGATATAAATCAAAATGGGTCCAAGTAATTAATCAAAGCGCCAAAGGCACTGAAATGACAGATTCTATGAGAAACTCATAACACTGTGAAAACTTACAGAAGAACTTTTCTAAAAAGAGCTTAAAATTTAGAAAGGTAGTTCTGCAAATTCCAATATATGATATGTTTGCAGATGTCTATAGACCGGTGGTATTATGAAACGCCATTCGATGTTTCAATTTTTTGAAAGAAACTATTTACGTTTTCAAAACCAAACATTCATGTTCAAGTTTTAACAATGCTACTGTCCATAAGTAACAGTTTTTGTCTGGTCGGTTGTGGACACCTCTACCCAAAGATACTCTATGGGATAGAGATCGGAGGAGAAAGGATGGCTAGTGAAGTACAGTCAAACCTCGATAATTCGAAGTGCAAGGGACCGCAGGAATTCCTTCGAATTATCGAGAGTTCGAATTATCGAAATCGGCAATTTTCGGATATGTTCGGATTTTTTTATTCAATGCAATTCAAATGACTATAATTCGAACTTTATTTCGGCGCTATGATAAAGAAACGGTAATAACTGCCAAAGCATTAAAGAAAATGAGGTACGTGAAGGTTAATCTCATCGTCTTTTATGCTTGACAGGGCTACGAAAGCAGGAAATAATAATAAAACTTGAACTTGCATTTTTATTTACAGCCATCAACAATAACAAAAATGAAGGTTGAATGCAAATTACTAAACAATTTTACTGACGAAATATTTAACCCCGCAAAAAGAACAACAGAACTGACAAACACTGACAGCTAGCGAAGATTTGTATCAGTCTGTAATAAACTGGCTGATACAAATCGAAAAGGCCTAACTTCAGGTTTCTAGTCAATTTTGTTTCGCTTTTTGCCCCTATATTCACTCTCAAAAAAGTTCATAAGTGTTCAGGAAATTCGTCTACTTTCAGTTTTATCAGAATTGTAATTTTAGCTGTAACCACTGGTCCGTTGAAACACCCAAACCGCCCCGTAACACCGAAAAACCACTACCCAGCAGCCACATAGCGTGTGTGCAACGTCGCATCAATGTCAATGCAATTAAATGGCGTTGCATTGACGTTGATGTGATTTTGCTTCGACGTCATGTGCTTGCATGGACAGATCTGCTGTTAAAACACATAAAAAACATCAAATAAAATATTCATTGCGGACGAAATCAATTAAAGACACCAATTACTCAATAAAGGATCATCACCTGTAGTGTGGCCGTTAATCCGGTGTTAATTACCTGTATCTACTAATTCTTGAAGTCAGTCGGGTGTGAAGTGTAACAATCGAACTCGCCGCAAAATTGCGATATGTGACCTTGATTAGCCAAGTAATATTTCGAATTAAACAGGGGATTTTAATAAGAATTTCTTTGATTGGGACCGACGAAACTGTTCGAAAAATCGAATTTTTCGAAAAATCGAAATTCGAAAAATCGGTAATATTTTTGCAATAACTTATAGAGAAATATGTCGGGACCGCCAGTCGTCTTCGAAAAATTGGTAGTTTCGAAAAATCGGCGTTCGAATCACCGAGATTCTACTGTACGTGAATTCCATTGGCTTGAAGACATTTTTGAGTAAGAACAGCACTATGAGCCCGCTCGTAATCCTGCTGGATAAGATATCCCGGATTCTGAGCGTAAACAAATAAATGGAACCATGTGAGGCCGAAGCACTTGATTGATGTAACGTCTCGCTGTTCAGTTCACGTCTCAGCTATGATCTTGAATGTTCTTAATGACACTAAGCTGCGTTCGCTAACTACAAGCAATAGCTCGCCACACAATTATGCTTATTTCACCCGAAACGTCATGCTCTGTTACGCACGCGTCGCCTCGGCATACCTTACATCTACACGTCGAAACACCCGGAAACGACAACCGGCGTGATTCACGCTGAAGTGCGATTTGTCACTGAAACGCATATGTCAGTCGCTTAGACGCCAATTTACGTATTTCATGCACTAGCGTAAGTGTTCCGTACTGTGTCGACGCGTTAACTTTGGTCACCACAGGGACGTCTAGCTCTCAAACGTGCATCGCATAAGGGCGACGATCAGTGTCAGTATTTATTAGTCGGTAGATGAACCCCCTTGTTTATCTACAGTTACAGTGTAGCAGCTGCCGGCGGAAATCTGTTTCGAATATGCGTCTGACGGTCGAATCGATCTTGACGTACGGACATCGGTCTTCCGCTACGTCGACGTCCACTAGCGTCTGCTGTATATAGTAACCTGTCGCTCCAATAGACGATAGATCACACACTTGTGGCACCCAAAATCAGAGTCAACGTCATCCGCTTTATTGTCCAGGGGCACGCTTACGATCCTTTAATGAAAAATGTTGCAAAACGCTCCGGAACTTAATGCTTTTTTGAGAACAAATTTCAGTTTCTTCTTTTCAAGGCACGACCTAACATTAAACATCAAAAGTTTAATCCTGAACATGTGGTTTTTATCCGTACTGGTGTGAGGGTGGTGCACAGGATCGACGTGGCCGGACTGGTATCCAGACGTCACGATTGATTGATTTAACCCTTTTAGCTTACGGACATGGTGCCTAAGTGTGTTGTAATGGGTTAGGGTTAGGAATCAAAGCACTGAGAGTGTGGAATGAAGGTTGGAGTAACTGGGCTGAGATTTAAACTGTTTCATTTAACTCTGAAATTCCAAACAAATAAATAAGATTTTGATAAGAATACGCGTTCGTATGCGTCTGATCTTGATCTACACTGTTTGCCGAGCTCACCCTATGATTCCAGGATAACCCTTACCCCGATCTCACTGCGGCTATTTTCTACAAGACAAAAAGTTATTCTGACAAGTCAGTGATAGTCACGTAGACATTAGCACTGAAGCGCTTTTCTTATTTGCAACTTCGGGTCGACTGCCAAACAACCAACCCAAACATGGCCGCGTCGTTTGTCAGTGTTGGGTACATGTAAGTGTTATCTGTAAAATCTGCACATGAATCAAATGTTGGATCTGGCAAACAATGTAATCTCAGTTCATCGAAAAGCCACACAACACGGTGCTGATCTTGTTCTACACTTTTTGCATTAGTTTCTAACATCTTAAGTTTAAACGAATCAGTCCAAGTCCCCGTTCATGACCAGCCTGCATTTAGAGACAATCGGCATGAGTGGTGTCAGTGCTTTGATGTATTCACTGCCTTGGGTTTCTGAAGTGCACTCTTCAATCACTGAAGTTGGGCTCGTCAATTCTGCTAAATATATGGCACCTAGAATTATATCACAGGACCTATACTAAGTATCTGTACCATATTCCAGGGTTGAAAGGGACAGCCTTTCTTTTCAATTTCGCCACGCAAAAGTCAATATACACCTAAGTTATAACTGACCTAAACTTGACCTCGAAAGTCAGAAAGAAAACCTATTAATATTCTTGTCTAAAGCTGACCTGGTCCAACAGCAGGATTAAATATTGACAACACTGATATAAAGCAGTGTAAAACCTGAGCAGACGCCGCATTGATCTGGGTATACCCGTCGCATGATGCAGCTGATTCATAAGAAAAATGCTCAATCGTCAAGTCGTCTGCTTCAAAAGTTTGTATTACGTTTACAGGATAACTAATACGCTTGTACAATTTGAATTACTGCGCCAAACCGAACTACATTTTGTTCGGACTCATATTTCTATGGCGGTCAAAGCCGGAAGAAAAAGCCCGAATTACTTTAAACGTGCAGCACAGCAAGAATAGACAGATGGAATCGGTCATTAAAAACCGGTCTAGAATCAGTCTAAACCAATAATTTATTTCTGATTTCTCAGAATATTCACGATGACGTCAAAGGACCAAAAGTAAAATATAAACTGCACTATGGTTGATGTACGGGGAGACGTTTTACGGCCGCCACACGGCACAACACCAGCTGCAGTGAAGGCAAATAAAAATCAAAAATGAGCTCCTTTAAGAGCAATGAAAACATTCATGAGAAAGAAGATGGGCCATACTACGTAGTTTCGGCTAATAAAGCCTCATCAGTGACCCTGTAATGATCCGGCAAAGAAAGCCAGAGGAAACGTACTGTAATTTTGCGAATTTCGAATAGGCAGTCGATTCAAAGACTGATATAAATCAAAATGGGGTCCAAATAATTAAAAACCTGTCTAGAATGAGTCTAAACCAATAATTTATTTCTGATTTCTCAGAATATTCACGATCATCTCAAAGGACCAAAAGTAAAATATAAACTGCACTATGGTTGATGTACGGGGAGACGTTTTAGGGGCCCCAACACGGCACAACACCAGCTGCAGAGAAGGCAAATAAAAATCAAAAATGAGTTCCTTTAAGAGCAATGAAAACATTCATGAGAAAGAAGATGGGCCATACTACGTAGTTTCGGCTAATAAAGCCTCATCAGTGACCCTGTAATGATCCGACAAAGAAAGCCAGAGGAAACGTACTGCAATTTTGCGAATTTCGATTCAAAGACTGATATAAATCAAAATGGGGTCCAAATAATTAAAAAAACCTGTCTAGAATGAGTCTAAACCAATAATTTATACCTGATTTCTCAGAATATTCACGATGATCTCAAAGGACCAAAAGTAAAATATAAACTGCACTATGGTTGATGTACGGGGAGACGTTTTACGGCCACCATGCGACACAACACCAGCTGCAGTGAAGGCCCTATTGGTTTCTTGCGGCGACAGGACTTGAGATGTCATTTCATCTCAATGTCGGGTAAAAGTCCCACGAAATTGGAACTACGTCTCCAAGATGACCTATGCAGTGTTGACGGGGACGTTAAACCTCAAATCAAACAAACAAATTCATCTCAGGTCATGTGTGATTGTCACACCAAGGTATTTACACGAGGACCATAGCCTCTTAGGTGTAAGAAGCCTAAATTATATAGGTTTTCTTCCTAGTTATCTGCATAATATTGCATTTAATGGGCTGAAATCTTATACCCCATTTCTCACAACAACCTAATCTATCCATGTCCCTCAGAAGTTTCTGTGAGTCATCTGCATCTATAATTTCCTTATAGCAAACACAGTCTTATGCAAACCGTCTTATTTCTGAGTCAATACAGGGAGAACAACACTGGACCAAGAACAGTCCCTTGCTAAACAAAACTGGAACCCACTCCGAGGTTTCACCATTAACAACAGCTCGCCATTTTCTTTAACAAAGAAGGGAATCTAACCGCTTGAAAGGCTTTCTTTCCACCCCCCCCCCCCCCCCCCGAAATGCCATAACCAATTAATTTGGGTTTAAGTAGATCATGAGGGATTCTCGAAGTCTAGAAATGTATTCACTTGTCCCCATTTGTACCATTTTTTTTAACTGAGTCATTAGTTACTATGCTCAGCTGAGTTTCACATCTATGCGTTTTCCTAATGCTTTAGATGGATTTGAGTTTTTATCGTTTTTGCTCTTATTCCTTCTGCAAATCTTTCTTTTTATCTCTGGAACTATTATCTTTGCAGTTATCCTCTGCGAAATCAGTTTTACATTTGAGCTGTTTGTTTGTTTGTTTGATTTGAGGTTTAACGTCCCCGTCAACACTGTATAGGTCATTTTTGAAATGTAGCTTCCAATTTTGTGGGATTTTTACCCGATATTGAGATGAAATGACATCTCAAGCCCTGTCACCCAATGCAACCAATAGTAGGGCTGGCTAATCGGAGCTGAAAAGATAATCGATTATCAGCCCTATCATAGCGATAGATAATCGATTAGTAATCTTTAAGGTTTTTGTCATAATTTTACCTGTCTGGCTTCCTGTCTGAGCATGACTGAAACCATATGTTGCACTTTACCATATGTATGTCTGGACAGAAAGGCCTGAGCAAACAGTGTAGACCCAGATGAGACGCCGCATAATGCGGCAGACGCCGCATAATGCGGCGTCTCATCAGGGTCTGCATTGTTTGTCACTCTTCCAGCTATTATAGGCCTAACTTTGGATAGTAAATTGTACCTATCAAGTAATCGATTAAAAGCAAATCGGAAATGATAATCATTTTTGTGGAATTTATAGATCGATTATACGATTAATCGTGTCAGTCTTAACCAATAGGGTTTATAAACATCGACGGTCCGACTCGCACCGCTTTGCCTGGGCAGGCTTAGATCCTCTAAGCGGTTTACCAGTACTCGTGTGCGGGTCGGTGTCAGCTCTGCATGGATTTTGTTTGTTTGTTTGATTTGAGGTTTAACGTCCCCGTCAACACTGTAAAGGTCATTTTGGAGACGTTGCTTCCAATTTTGTGGGACTTTTACCCGACAATGAGCTGAAATGACATCTCAAGCCCTGTCGCCCAATGAAACCAATAGGGTTTATAAGCATGGACGGTCCGACTCGTGCGCACCGCTTTGCCTGGGCAGGCTTAGATCCTCTAAGCGGTTTACCAGTACACGTGTGCGGGTCGGATTCAGCTCTGCGTGGAAGCATCATGCAGCCCATATATTTCAGCTCTGCATCGAAGCATCATGCAGCCCATCTATTTATTCAAGCCCCGATGGGCGGGGGCCGGCAGATTTCAGTAATAGCCATAGAATAAATCATATATTTTAACCTCGGTACGTGAAATGTAGTCGACAGCCGTATCATTCATACTACGGTATCATTCATACTTAGTATACGATACCATCGACGTCCGTATCCCGATATTTTCAAAGGTCCATAAAATCTCACCGAGTGCAAGAATTATGTAAAACACACTATGTTGTAGAAGAGTAAATGGTAGATAAAATATATAAGGCATTTTATTGTTTTCGTACCTCTGATAATGCGTTAGACTAATGATATTCTATGAAAACTGACTTTTTGAAGGAACTCGGTATTTTATGGTATTTTACGTCGTCATAACCCTCTACAAGTGAACAGACAAATAAAACGTTGTCCCTTGAAAAAATGGACAGCGTTTGTAAATGCTAAAACTTGTTTTTTTTGTTTTCCTCTCCAAGGGCGCCACAATCATGCTGTCGCTCTGTCCGAAATCCGTACTGCTCGGTCGAAAACCGTATTTCTCGGTCGTCAGCAGCTTTACGAAGTACCGACTCGGTCGACAGCACAGGTATAGATTTTGGTATTACCCCCGTGCACACGCACATACACAAACGGAAAAGACAACACAGTATTCTGGTATATGCCTGATTTGAATAGCAGTCATTGCTGCGTTCACCATGAATTTGTGAAATCACAAAATCGATTTATTGATTTTTTTTATATCACTTAAAAGATGTGAATTTCGCGATATCGCTTAACTGATTAAGTGATATCTCACAATCGATTTAGCAATATCACGGAATAGCGATATCACTAAATAGAATTAGTGATATCACAAAATCCTGCCAATTGTGTGATATCATAAAATCGATTGTGTGATATTACAAATTTGAGAATTTATTGTTGTCACTAAATCGATTTCATGATATCACAAATTCAATCTTACTTTGTGCCATCACAAAACCGATTTCGTGACATCACATTAAATTAGTGATATCATAAAAGTCGAATTTTTGTGATATCGCAAAATCGGTTTAGTGATATCAAAATAGGGGATTTATAGTTTAGAGATGAAAAAAGTACTTTTTGACAGAATTACAGCATTTGCAGCTTTGACATTTCAGACATTATACTCCAGTCGTGCAGACTAGCAATTAGGAAATTGCCAAAGACAGCGTATAAAACACATTTCAGGGATGTAACTCTAGACAGTCACAATTAATATGTGCTAAGTGTAGACCTAGCTTTTTGTAATCAAAGGCTTGAGAAGCCTCAAAGTCGGTGAACTACAGGGTATCTGATCTGGATCTACACTATTTGCCAGTGTCCAACATATGTGAAGAAACACCACAATAGCACTTAACAGATAACATTTGAAATTATTATCTGATTTTCGTCTAAGATGTCTCTCTGACAAAACAGTTGCAGGAATGATTCTGGACTGTTACTTCTAACATTCAAGTACATAGTAGACGCATTCTTCTACAGCTCAAACACTGAGGTTTTCCTGGTGATGTTTTTATATCTGCTTCAAACATCGATTGTAGGTGCTCATTAGAACTACGTCAATGAAGAGGTTCTAACGAGTACCCACAATCCTTGTTTTAGAAGAGAAATAAGAAGAATAAAGTATGCCCTGGAAACCTATTTTTGTCTGAAAAAAGGGTGGGTATATGGGGGTGTCAATACGATAACACATCCATGCGAAGTAGTGCATATTTTCTGATCTCCAAAATGGCTACTTTTCTGATGATAATCCGTGATATTTTTCTAATTAATACTGCAAACATAGGTTTTTGGTGCTCGTTAGAACCGCCTCAATGCTCACTGAGGCGGTTCTAACCAGTACCCACAACCCATGTCTTGGAGCAGAAATAAGAAAAATAATGTATACCCCCGTAAACACCAGTTTTCTCCATAGAAAGTGGGGTTTAGGGGCGGCGTTCATTTCACGGACTTGTTCAAGTGATGTTAATTGAATACTATTAGGCTTGTTGACCTAATGGGTCTTTAAATTGACTTCAACTGAGGTAATGGCCAGATATGACCGACTCAGTATAAGAAGATAGATAGATAGATAAATGGTTGCTCTTTAAATTGAGATCTTTTAACGCTGGATTCCATGTTTATAAAGTAATTATGAGCTGCCACATTTAATCAGATTATCGGGTCATTAAAGACTGCAGAGGATTTGTATTTTCTCTTTCAGCAGACATAACACAGCTGTGTTGATAACAGAATATACTATTTATCAATGGTCTCATGGCCTACAATCTTTAATTAGGCAGGAATTACATTTTGAGCGGAGGATTTCAGTAATTCTGAGGCATATATCAAAAGCGACAGCTATTATGCTTCTAAAAAACACTCAATATATGGTGGATGAGAAGGGTCATCGAGCGATGACTTAAGTCTTGCGAGTTCACTTCGTGAACTCACCGACTAAAAACTATACCTGTAGATACTACTTAGAAACCAACAAGTCCTTCCACAGACTTAAGGAAATATTGTTAGTTTAGGCCAATCTTCGGGGAGACACTAATGGTGTGCTCAGCTACACATTGAAATTCTGTGGTTCTACAAAAAGTGAATACACAATAGTGCTGATCAGATTTTACAGATATGCAGGCCGAGCTGCACCATCAGTGCCTTATGTCCTCCCATATTTTATGGGAATTCACATCACTTTACTGACACATCTCAAAAGTTTTGCCACATGGAGTTGATCTTTGATGAATGCTTTAACACATGTCCTGTAGAATACATTAATTTGGCACATTCATTTCTGACTATTAACCAATCAGATTACTAGATGTAATTTACCAATACACAAACTCAATGTCAAACAGTGTAGATGCTGATCAGATGGCTTCTTCAGAAACCCTCTGATCTGTATCTACATTGTTTGCAAAATATAATGCATATTCTGGTTCCGCAGGACAGAAGTTACAATAGAGATTAAAGCCTATAGAGAATAAATTATGTACTCCACCCAAAACATAATCCAAAATTAGCCCCATTTGTCCAAAATAGAATAACCCTATTAACATGTATGTGTGCTGTACATTGTGAGAATAAGGGATCTCGGTTGCGCTATTTTGGAAATTTATTTACAAAACGGCTGAAATTCTTACAAACAGTGGACCATAAGATAGGTTATGGTGACCCTGCATCATGAGAGAGAGTTTTGCAGACATACATAGTTTGGAAGTACGTGTACTAAGGTACCAAATGCAAAATGTTAGCACTCTGGTCGTTGGGGCTTTATCATATGCCGGGCTGTAGAATACGTTACCAACACGTAATTCATAATGTACCATGCCAATAAAAGAACAAAAAAATGTGACGATTAAGATAAAAACTGACAAAAACGTTGGTATAAATGTTGAAAAGAAGTGCCGTGCTTTCTAAATAGACAAAGGAGCAGTCCCTATAAGGCCCAGTTTATGGCCACTTTTGATTTTCTTTAAACTTTGCATACTCAACATAGGATGTATTTGCTGTAATATGGTGAAATTTCAGATTCGCAGATGTAATTTTATTGGCTCTATGAGCAACCAAAGTGGGTGGGGTAATTCTACCCCATTTAGAGACCTGTGGTTCATACGCTATTATCTCTAGCACAAAGCATCCTGGCATGTGGGTATTTTTATTATTGTTTAGACCTTTATAGATGTTAAACATAATGTATACGTTTTTGTGGAAAAATTCTTCACTTAACCACTATACTCACATATAAGTCGTATCTAAATTTCAGCTAAATTTACTGACCGTCTTTACGCAAAACCATAACATAAGTTTATTTCCAAAGCTATTGCAAAACCATGTGACAGGGATAACTAAGATATAATAGGCATTGCCAAATTATTATGAGCATTTCTTTCTTCTGTAATTACTTGAGTTATCTGCCCCTGAATCCAATTTTTTTGTCATAATTTCTGTCATATTTAAAATCTATAGATATATCGCAAAAAGATTCTTCAAAACAGTTAAAACCTCAGCAAACAATGGTTTTCTGTTGATCTGAAGCTATTAGGTGATTTGTAAATATCTTCTTTGATAATGAGTTAAACAATATGGGTGGCTTACATACACCCCTTTGCTATTTCTACTGCAAAATTCCTTGGCTTTATGTCAACTCATCTTAATATATCTATCTGACTGACAATTAAGATGAAGTTAGAAAAACCGAAACTTTCTCATAATCTTTAGGTCATACTTACCTATAACATTGAAACATTACTGGACTTAATAAATCTTGCATTACATCACAACATTTAATTTGAAGCTTTTCAGTTGATTTTGCTTGTATTTGGAACAGCAGCCAAAATGGTTAGTAGAAAATTGTGGTTCATCTTGTCAAGATTCCACAGCAGTTTAAGGCTTCATATATGCTTTAAGGTAAACCAAGAAATGATTGCTTGCAGAGACTATAAAGCACTTGCTTACTCTGTCCCTTCACTTGTATATAATTTTAAATTATTAGTTTAGACTCCAATTCTAGACTGGTTTTTAATTATTAGGACCTCATTTTGATTTATTTTAGTCTTTGAATCGACTGCCTATTCGAAATTCGCAAAATTGCAGTATGCTTCATCTGGCTTTTGTTGCCGGATCATTACAGGGTCACTGATGAGGCTTTATTAGTCGAAACTACGTAGTATGACCCATCTTCTTTCTTATGAATATTTTCATTGCTCTTAGAGGAACTTATTTTTGATTTTTATTTGCCTTCACTGCAGCTGGTGTTGTGCCGTGTGGCGGCCGTAAAACGTCTTCCCGTACATCAACCATAGTGCAGTTATTTTTTTTACTTTTGGTCCTTTGAAATCAGCGTGAATATTCTGAGAAATCAGATATAAATTATTAGCTTAGACTCCAATTCTAGACAGGTTTTTAATTATTAGGACCTCATTTTGATTTATTTTAGTCTTTGAATCGACTGCCTATTCGAAATTCGCAAAATTGCAGTATGCTTCATCTGGCTTTCGTTGCCGGATCATTACAGGGTCACTGATGAGGCTTTATTAGCCGAAACTACGAAGTATGACCCATCTTCTTTCTTATGAATATTTTCATTGCTCTTAGAGGAACTCATTTTTGATTTTTATTCAGTAATCTCTGGCCTTTGATTCTGGTACTCTTTGAGCCTTTCATTTAACTCTTGACACCACATATATGTATTTATCTTTTATCTACTTACCAACTGTTAGGTGTTTTTTTTAAGAATTTACCTTTCAAGTGATTTTGACAGCCAATTTTCAATAGATTATCAGTTTTGGCTGACCAAAAATTGCTTAGGGATTTGACAGGAAGCAGAGGTACTACACATATCCTGATTTAGACACCGACAGTTATGGTATAAATCCAGTAAACGAAACAAGCATCCAATATTTTACACTTGGACCTATGGTGAATGTTGGCTGGGAGTAGAGGATCCTCCATCCCACTGGTAGTCTGCGCTACCGACCATTCAAAGGCAGTGGTTCTGATGTGGTTCATGTAATACTTTGGCCTGTTGATGTCCCCTTTGTGTGTTACATTGGTTGTGTGTCTTTTGTTTCACATTCGAATCACCCCTTGTGAGTTAGAAATTGTTGATTATTTGTTATATGTGTATATCGGAGTCGTAACTGTTGGTTTTCTTTTGCTCCAGCATTCCTTGCTGTCGAGTCCTCACTGTTGTTTAATCTCTGTGGTTGTTTGACTTTTGTGTCCATTGAGATGTTGCAATGATGAGGTACGAGGCATTCATGCGGACTGAATATATTATTTGTCTAAATCGTGGCGGAAATAAGGACGAGGATTGTGGCCACGTAAAATCGATTTAAGCCCCCCCCCCCCCCCGCCCTACACCCACAGCGGAATTCGTTTCACTGACCGTTCCAAGGCGGTTCTTCTGTCGCGGTTTATTTTTGTTATAGTCTGTCTTTTAGTGTTTGTATCACTTATATTATTTTGTTTTGGATAGCCAATTGGCCATTTGTGGGAAAGTGACTGTCCTTTTGGTTTTCCGCTAATGATGTTTCCATTAGGGTCTGTTATTTCATGTTTGTGTTTATTACTCCTTGGTGTCTCTGATGGGAGCTGTGGGTTAATTGTATCGAATCCTGATCATTGCCTTCACTTCTATTTTGTCTGTCCTTGCTTTGGCCACATCTTGTGATTATGGCTTTCCCTGAACCTTTCCTTTTTACTTTTGTTACTGGGTTCACAAGTCTGATGTTTGACTTTGGTGCATTTGTCTTCCATCCTGCTCTACTCATCTTCATCAGACTCACTTGATGCACTGGAAGTTTCTATGGCTGCATCTACGACGTGGTCTATGTGAGCTCTGTTAGGTTTAGTGTCACTATTTTCTGTATTGTGTCTTTAAGTACCCGAGTACAGATGCTATAGTGTGCACAACAACCAACTGTGCGTGCCCCACTTCATTCCAAATATGTTCTATAAAGGGTTATCCTTTGGAAGCAAGGAATACATCACAGAACAGGAAAATATGAAGTGTACATGTTTTTTTGGCCAGACTAGCTAGTTTCAGCCAATTAGGCCTCATCAGTGACCCTCAAATATTTTCGAAATTCCACAATGGAATCAATGATCCCAAAGGACAAGAAAATATCAACGTCACTATGTTGTAGGGCAGGGAGACATTTTACGGCGGCTACACTTTCCCAGACATCAGCTGTAGTGACGTTAAATATGTTCTTTAACAGGGTTAGTCTCATTCCAAAGTCTGGAGAAGGCGGCATTGAACACACGAATGACATGGAATAAAGTTTGTAGGAAAGTTGACCATAAATCGGCAAAACTTAGTAGAAAACAATATGATTTGCTTAATTACCTCGAAACAGGCTTCAGAAAGGAATAAAAAAAGTAACTATGGTGTGTATCTGACATCATAATGAATTAAATATTAATAGATATTAACGATGCAGTAGATGATACACATAATATAAGATTGAAACTTTAAAGTTTCAAATTATTTTCATAACCCGGTATCAACGAAATTGTTAAAACAGATACCTGCAGTACCTTTCAAGACGTTCTACGGTATGCGTTAGTACACTAAACTGTCATTTTTTTTACTTTTGGAATAACACTTGTCACAACAATAGCTGAATCAAACAAGTAAATTATTTGAAACAGCTGTCGAAAACGTGTAAACAGGGCAAATAACTAGGGCAGTGACTTTTGCTCCACTGCTACCCATGTACACCTGAGTGGAATTGGGGCAGTGCCAAGTTATGTTTCTTGTCCAAGGACACAGCTTGCCTCTGGTGGCCGGATTTGAACTAACAACCTCACGATTGTAAGTAGAATGCACTAGTCACTGAGCTATCGAGGCTATTTACTTTTAATAGAATGAAAAGTACAGCAAAAGAATAAATATAGAAACTCGTGCAAAAGTAAGTGTTGTCATTCAATAAAAGATCGATTTCTTTATTGCTAGACATTTCTGGTGTAACGAATGTGAACAATGAATGTTTCTACCATTAATCATAGTATGCGCTAGTGATTACTCTTCACGTGTGTGATTTGTGAAGATGAGTTTACATAAAGCCAAGGAATTTTTGCAGTAGAAATAGCAAAGGGGGGTATGTAAACCACCCATATTGTTTAAGTCATTATTTAAAAAGATATTTACAAATCACCTATTAGGTTCATTATATTGACAGAAAACCATTATTTGCTTCGTTTTTGACTGTTTTGAAGAATCTTTTTGCAATATATTTATAGATTTTATATATGACATAAAATATGACAAAAAACGGATTCAGGGGCAGATAACTCTATAAGTAATAACAGAAGAAAGAAATGCTCATAATTTAGCAATGCCTATTATGTCTTAATTATCCCTGTCGAGTACTTTTGCAATAGCTTTGGAAATAAACTTACGTTGTGGTTTTGCGTAAAGACGGTCAGTTAATTTAGCTGAAATTAAGGTTCGACTTATAAGTGAGTATAGTAGTAAAGTGAAGAATTTTTCGACAAAAACGTATACATTATGTTTAACATCTATGAAGGTATAAACAATATTAAAAAGACCCACTTGCCAGGAGGCCTTGTGCTACAGATAATAGCTTAAGAACCACAGGTCTCTCAATGAGGTAGAATTACCCCCACCCACTTTGGTTGCTCATAGAGCCAATAACATTACATCTGTGGATCTGAAATTTCACCACATTACAGCAAATACATCCTATGTTGAGTATGCAAAGTTTAAAGAAAATCAAAAGTGGCCATAAAATGGGTCTTATAGGGACTGCTCCTTTGAAGACTTTCGGAACATCAGTGTCCCTGTTATTGGATAGGTAACATAGATGACACATGGACTTTGACAATTATACTTTATGTCGTTTCCAAAACCAAAGTTCTGTTCCAGAATATCGCTGGTACTAATATACAACACTAAACTGCAGTTATAAACCGGCATTTTGGTGCATATTTGAGCTTTCCAGATGCTTTTATTCTTAAATAAAGTGCGATGTTGTAATCATACCCCCATTTTCATGTATTGTACTAATGATAGTTCATTAAATATCGAAACTGAGTAATTGACCCCTGAACACTTGAACTTGATAGCCAGCTATCATAGAGTAAGCAACAAAAATGCGCTGGAAAAATGTTACAGGTCACGAGGGCATAGTTATATTATGGTAATGTACACTCCACTGAGAAATAGCAACGTGTATTACATGGAAAATGTACTTGGACCAGCATTGTGCAGCATTTAATGCGATTTTAAGATTTAAAAAACTTTATTGTCTCAATTTAAAAGAAGCAGTACAAATATGTTGGTTTAGTGGGAAGGGGTTTGGCTTCCCATACAACCGATAGAGTAACTATATGGAGCCAGTAATTCAACTGACAGTGTCCCTTGGGAGGCTTACACGGTCTAAGCCGAAAATAGGTTTTTATACAGGAAACGCACACCAGCAGTGAACTGACAACTACTGTTTGATTAATAAAAAGAGTTTACACCCTAGCAGTAGTCATTGTTGATTTAGATAGTGGTGTATATTGTAATCAATCCACCTTCATAATCTGTATCATTTTCATAAACTTTATTGACTAACTTCATTAGTTAGTTCGGTACTGTCCTCATCATGAATCATAAGCTAGAACATTGTCACACTGCACGTGTGTAGACATATATTTTTGAAAGGGCATATTATGAGGTAACAAATGCAACATGTAAGCACTCTTGCCGTTGGGGATTTATCGTGTGACGGCCCGTAGAATATGTTACCAACACCGACTTCCAAAAACACTGTGTCAAGAGATACACACACAAAAAAGACAAGCAGATGTGAAATTCACATAGATTATTAGAAGACGTTTGTATCCATATAATTTGACTAATACGGCGAATCCCAGGAACTTTCACCCCATGACACTTCTAATATGAATCGACAGGTAAACAAAAGGAAAGTCAATGATTCATTTGACAAAACCCCAGTGTAACTCCTTTATTTTGAGGTATGTATGAGTATTCTATGGATTTCTTTTTGAATATCTTTTGGCATTACCTAAAAACACCAACCACCAACGACAAATTTTATAAGTAGAAGGAACATACATGTACTTAATTTTGAAGTCTATAATCTACATATAGTGACCGTAAAGAGCTGAAATAATCCACAAAATTTTACGAAGTACACTAGTAATATAGCATATGAAATCCGTTTTCTTTTTTATCATGATACTCGTTTTCACAAACCGTTCCTTACAGAAAACTGTGAATCATTTTTTGTCAACATAATAATTGTACATATGTAACGCATATTACATAACAGTAATGCATGAGTAATTATAACATTGTGGTGGTATAAATGGGTTAAGAAACATGTTTTTAGTAAATATTTTAATGATCTGTAAATGAATATTGTTTTTGTTTTCAGCTTTTACAATTTAAATGAATTATAGCTGTAAAAAAGAAACACTGTGATAGCTAGATATGTATTTATGCATCTGTTCTAAAAGATGAAAGGCAGAGTAAGAGAATGAATGGAGAGGAGATGTGTATTGTAGACTCAGATAGAGTTTTTATACCCATGTACATATGAATGCATATGTAAGACCCGCAACGAAAGTCTAAAACTATTGTCATTTTCCTACCCTTTTCTCCCTACCCTCCTTTAGCTTTCCTATCCAAGCACTCATCACTTCTCATAATTTAACCTACCATAACCTAAGCATACCTTATCATACACAAATTCAATCAAACCTATGGTTTGGATAAGGGTATTGGCCGGCTTTGGTATAAATTGTCAGGCCAATTCAATACATACCATAATACAACCTATGCACGGTCAGCAAGGACTGGGTGACACTTTGGTTGCAGACATTACATATATGCAAATCACTCAGCCGACGATATCAGTCCATACCTTACCTAGGACAGGGTATATTATATACCTTTCCTAAGTCTGGGTATATTTCATATCCTGCCCTGAACAGGGATGAGTATGAGTGGGAGGAAGATGTGTGTGGTAGGGTAGGTAAGCATGTTTATATGTTCATGTGTGCACATGTAACGTCCGCAACCAATGTCTTACGCTAACCTATGGTTACCTACCCTGGCTCCCCTGCACTACACTTATCACACCACCCTAGAATTCTCATGCCAAACAGTATCCATACTCATATCATATCCTACCCTTACCTAATCATGCCCTACGCTACCCGTATTTCCACCTACCAAAGGTTCGATTGTGGAAAAGGTACCTGTCTGGTAGGGTATCATGGCTGTGAATATATGCAGGATACTCTGTCCAACTTTGAACATGTCCTACCATTCTTATACCCTTCCCAGATTACCATATCCTATCTGTACCAACATGACATATGGTATGTACACTGGGCTACATTAAGTTATGGTATGATATGATGAGGTAAGATAGGATAGAAGAATGTATTTAGTAGGGTTACCATAGTTTCACTTATCCTAGCACCCCCTTAACACTTCTATTCAATTCACACTGTACGGTTCTCACTTTATCCAATCAGTCATACCCTACTATCCATCTAGTGGTACCATATTCTAACAGTTAAAGTAATGACACTACTACTAATCGTATACTGTAACCTATTACTGCTCATACCAGGGTAGGTAGTGGTAGTAAATGGTAGACTGTGGCTACGAACGTTAAATATGTACACACAGGCTTATACTTCGTTTCCGCTGACCGTTCCAAGGCGCTTCTTCTGTCGCGGTTTATTTTTGTTATGGTTTGTCTTTGGGTGTTTGTGTCGCTTATATTATTTTATTTTGGATAGCCTATTGGCCATTCTGGGATAGTCACGTGATTCTAGCGGTGCGGACACGTATTCCTGTGCACCTCATTGAAATTTTAGAAAATATTAAAAACTTTTGTGTTTTTGCTGTTAAAATGGCTTTTTCTGGAAGAGGGCGAGGTCCTAGGACCAGGGGAGGATTATCGCGAGGAAGAATTTCGGATAATATGAATACAAGGTAAGCCAGACGTGATAGTAATATGTTTTCGTGTCTTACTGACTACGCCCAAGATGGCGACCATGAAGAAACTGGAAATATTTTTGACACGGACTCAGAAGATACGCTGTCTGATGCGTCTAATAAGTCTGAATCAATGTTACGTGAGGTTAGAGGCAAAAAGAAACGGAAATTGAACAGTTCTAGCGGGGGCGGTGAAAAAATTGTGTCCAGTGACGCCCTTGACTTTGATTATACAGCGTTGCCTACTGATGAGAAACTGAACTTAATTCTTAGCAAGGTTACCTTGAGTGAGGCCAGATTTCAAAGTATTGAGGATAATTTTGAGAATTTTTCTAGACAGCAGAAGCGGGTCAAAGAACTGAACTCAGTCGTTGGGTCCCATGCAGATAGAATCAGACTTCTTGAATATAAGTCAATTGATATAGAAGCCAGAAGCAGAAGAAATAATTTGTTGTTCCATGGCCACGCTGAGCACCGTGGAGAAGATTGTAAAGCTGTTATTCTTGAACATGTAAGAGCACGCTTTGACATTGGAATATCTGAGGTCAATATTTGCAGGGCCCATAGACTCGGACATTTTGACCGAAATAAGAAAAGACCAATTATTGTGGCTTTCCAGGAGTATGCGCTTACCGAGGCCATCATTAAAAAAGGAAGTGTATTGAAAAATACTGAGTTTGGAGTTTCTAGGGACTACCCCGCTGAAATCACGCGTGCTCGGAAAACTCTCTGGCCTAGTTATAAGCAACTAAAATCTGAAAACCCTGAGAATAAAGTTGCTATTGTCTATCCGGCGAAGCTTATCATGGATGGTCACGTTGTGAAAGACCTTTTTCCGGAATGGGACACCATTCATCGTGGTAGTAGAATTGACCTTAATCACCCAAGCCAGCTGTCATATTCATCGAAAACCGGTCGTAGTAAACCACCAATGGTCACTCATGCATACCAGTCAACACCAGCTTATATGGCGAATCAGGCTCGTACTGAGGTTAGAACTCGGGACGATGAAAACGACAACACCCAAAGGCCCATGGACGGTGTACTGGAGTCAGACTCGGGCAATGTCGGTCATCGGGATGAGGGTGCTTCTATCGCTGATAGGGCCACGGTTAGCGATGCCACAGCTGGCGACCATTTTGGCACTCCTATTATTCCGCGTAACGAACGTTTTAAGTCACCGAAATCAGCTCCACCAAAAGGCCAGCGATTCACTGAACAACGTCGCTCTCGATCTATGACCCGGAGTAAGACAAAGTCCAAATCTAAGTCGAGGACAGTTTCAGCGGCCGAATCGAGGACACCGGTGAAGCCACCTGACACTGACATACAAAGCCCTGAACGGTCTGGTGGTAGCCCAGTTTAGGACATAAGGGGGGCGGAAAAATTCTGCCAACAGGCTTATGTTAATCTTGATAATGAGTGTAGATATGACTTGAACAATCACGAACTGAAACTTTCGTGCCTGAATGTTTGTGGTTTGAAAAAGCGAAGTCAATACCCTGATTTTGTTGAAATGGTCGATAAATATGACATTATATGTTTTTCGGAATCCAAAATTGACGAGACAGATATAATTTCCTTTCCAGGTTTCTGTTCTTTTGAGCAACCTAGAAAGCATTTTATACGAAGGTCTGGTGGTATTTCTGTGTATTTCAAAAATCGATATTCAAAATTTATAAAGAAATTAGACACGGACTGTGAATATGTTTTATGGGTTGAAATCGACAAGAAATTGCTCTGTTCAGAAGAGAATCTGATACTAGGCGCGGTCTACGTTCCTCCCGAATGCTCGAATTTTTTCAGTGAAGACGAATTCACTGCTTTTGAAACAGAAATCACTCGCTTCCGTAGCACACACAAATATCTTTTGCTCGCAGGTGATTTTAACGCTAGGTCCTCCGTTATGAGGGACTTTACGGAACATGATGAATTCCTTGCAGATTTCTTTGACTTTGATACCGAAACGTCAGAATTTTTCTCACAAGCGAATAACTTAGCCAATTACGGTGTTTCTCTTAAAAGACAATCTCAAGATTCACATACAAATAATAACGGTTATAAATTAATAGACTTGTGTAAAAATAACAATATGTTCATTTTGAATGGTAGGTTTGAGGGCGACAAAAACCTCGGAAAATTTACTTTTCGACAAACCTCTGTAATTGACTATATTTTAGCTTCAACTGAAATGTTTCAGTATCTACGCTCTTTTAGAGTATTGGAAACCGACCCGATCTTCAGTGATGGTCACTGTTTGCTGAGTTGCGCGCTTTCGACTAGCCCCCCGGTTCCAACTAAGGCGGACGCCGATACCGCTGATGCCGCCCAGCAAAGAAATATAAAATGGAACGATAGGTTTTCACAGGATTTTCCAAATAACATCGATAGGGAGGCCGTAAATTCAATCCTAATGGCTTTAAATACAACAGTGCCTACTAGAGAAAGTATTAACACTACTGTCGAGTCAATTGCAGCTGTCTTCGAAAATGCATGCGATCGAACATTTCCAAGTATTTCTAAAACTAATAACACAAAAAATGATAAGCCGTGGTTTGGCCCTATGTGTAGGTCTGCTCGTCGTAAATACCACTTAGCCAAAAAAAGATTTAACAGAAATAATACGGCACAACATCGTGAACAACTGATAGAACATAGCCGACAATATAAAAAGACAATGAATAAATATATAGCGAAATATGAGAAAAAACAACAGAATAAACTCCGCAATCTCGAATCTAAAAGTCCGAAACTCTACTGGAAGTTTATAAACAGTCTGAAACGTAAAACAAGTACTAATACCCCAAGTCTGGAGGAATTTTATGAGCATTTTAAATTGATAAATTCTGCAACGGTACTAGATGAAAATTTAATGTTTATTAATGAACAAAGCAATGAATATTTAAATGCAACGATTTCACAAGATGAAATCGCCAGATGCATCCGAAATTTAAACAATGGTAAAGCGCCGGGGTCGGACTGTATATTGAATGAGCATATAAAATCAACCAGCAATATTTTTCTCCCTGTTTACGAAAAAATTTTCAACATTATATTAGATATAGGCGTATTCCCGGAACAATGGTCAGTCGGCTGTATCCACCCAATTTATAAAAATAAAGGGGATCGTGAAGATGTTAAAAACTACAGGCCTATAACCATTCTAAGTTGCCTAGGCAAACTTTTCACTGCCATACTAAATATGCGTCTTAACACATTCTTAGAAGAAGCTATGAAACTTTCAGAAAACCAGGCGGGATTCCGGCGGCAATATTCAACCCTAGACCACATTTTTTCTCTTCATGCCCTAATTGAAATTCTTAAACAAAAAAAGCAAAAATTGTTCTGTTGCTTCGTAGATTTCTCCTCAGCATTTGATTCCGTTTGGAGAGCCGGTCTGTGGCATAAACTTCTCATGCATGGTGTCAATGGTAAAATTTTAACTGTCATCTCGAATATGTATAATGACATCAAATCTTGTGTGAGCATGCACGGCAACAATTCGGCGTATTTCTCCAGTCTGTCAGGTGTCAGACAAGGAGAAAACCTGTCTCCCGTTTTATTTTCGATGTATCTAAATGATCTTGAGGTTAATTTATTGCAAAATTCAACCTTAGGTCTTGACATTGATTGCGCTGACGACCAGATTACTATATATTTAAAACTTATCGTCCTGTTATATGCTGACGATACAGTAATCCTTGCTAATAACGAACATGACCTACAGCTAGCCCTGAACGAATTTGAAACCTACTGCAGAACCTGGAAATTAAATGTAAACATTGACAAAACTAAAGTAGTTATTTTTGGAGCAAAGAAAACTGATATATTTCACTTTAACCTCGGAAATGAAGATGTCGAAATTACAAATACATATAAATACCTTGGTGTGCATTTTTCGCAATCCCGTAGTTTTCTATTTGCAAGAAAGCATATTGTAGAACAGGCTAAAAAGGCAATGTACCTCCTATTTTGCAGAATAAATAACTTAAACTTACCGATAGATTTACAACTTAAACTTTTTGATCACACAGTTCTCCCGATTTTAACGTATGCTTGTGAAATTTGGAGTTTCGAGAATCTCGATATGCTTGAAAAAGTTCACACTGAGTTCTTAAGGAAAATAACCAAAAGTAAAAGAAGCACACCGCTATATATGCTATATGCAGAGCTAGGACGATACCCTTTGGAGATAACAATTAAAACACGAACTGTTAACTTTTGGCATAGAATCATTATAGGCAAATTTGAAAAAATTTCATGGAACCTATATCAAGTTATGAGAATCACCGACAACAGTAATTTTAAATGGATTTCCAATGTTAGGAATATCTTGGCGAGGGCAGGAAGAAATGATCTTTGGATTTGTCAAAATACTATCGCATCATTTTCACCTGGTAAAATGCTTAAGCGAATTCTTCTAGATCAATTTTTGCAAAGTTGGCAATCAAACCTAGCATTATCAACTAAAGGCAAAAATTACAATATTTTCAAAGATAACCTCAATTTTGAAGAGTACTTTATGATCCTTCCGAAAAACCTTTATCTCAATATGGTGCAATTTAGAACGGGTAATCATAGACTTCCGGTGGAGACTGGCCGTTGGAGCAACATTGATTACATTGATAGAAAATGCAGACTGTGTGACAGGCAAGCTGTAGGCGATGAAATGCATTATATATTAGAATGCCCCTTCTTCAGACTTGATAGATTTGCTTTAATATCACCGGAATTCTATACGAGGCCGAACGCGCTAAAATTTCATAATCTTATGAAAACAAGGGATGAAGTATCACTAATGAATCTTAGTAAATTTATGGGGAAAATTTTAAGACAATTTGCACAGTAATAATGTACTGCTAAAGTTTTAGTGGAACTAATAATTTATTTCATTATTATCATCAGTATTCTTATGTATTAATTTGAACATCTGTTTCCGCTTTGAGTTCTCCGGTATAGTATAAACTGTACCCAAGATAAAAAAAATAAGGCATATCCAGATATTAAAGGTCTCTTGGGTTCCCAGCGAACGCTCCGTACAGAATGTGCATTTACGTAGCCTGGATGGGGCGTTCGATGTGTGCCCTCTGTGAGATCATTCAGACTGAACAAACTGCTTGTTTCACTGTTTTAAGTGGACTCTCCGAGTCGAGTCAGCATTCACCATGTTTGCATTGTCTGCTGGTTCCTAGTCTGAAGATTATAAGTGTTTGAAAATCAGGTAACCAGACCCCCCTGGCCTTTCAAGGTCAGGGGGGTCTGGTTACCTGTTTTTCCGATATTGCTAAAGTGTAAGCTGGGAGCCAGCGGATGGTGCAGAGGTGTTGAATAGACCAAGTGTCGAGACGTTGCGTTGACATTTGTTTGACGTTGACTCGAGGTTGATTGATTGCACGGAGGAATTGACCTTATTTGCATTATCTGCTGGTTCCTAGTCTGAGGGTAATCAGTGTTGGAGGAGCATGTAACCAGACCCCCCTGACCTTTAAAGGTCAGGGAGGTCTGGTTACCTGTTTTTCCAATATTGACAATGGGCAGGCTGGGAGCCGGCAAATAGTGCAAATATGGTGAATGCTGATTATGAGCCCGTTCTGTTAACTGCGTAAATATTATTATTTAATTTGGCATAACATATGTATATTGCTGCCTCAATAGAATAGAAACACTTTCCATTACAGAAGTCTGTGTGTGTATGCTTGGGATTCTGCGTGAAGCGTCGTCTTTCTTAATTTTGATCGGCTGAGCCGTTCTTGGTATGTTGACTGTCGCATCATATAGAAACAACGTCGAAACAACGCCGATTCAGCGTTGCTTCGGCACTGTTTTCAGGCCACTGAGATTCCCCCCGGCATCTCACCTAAATTTGAACGAGCAAAACTCCTAAATCTTAAACTCATTGCGAAAACACGCCTATACAAATATATTGCAAACTTTACCACAGAAAAAACGGCCGAAAAAAAAAAACGAAAATTTTGGGATGAAAGGTTGTGATGTTTTTCTTGTTTCTGCTCGGAGTGTGAATTGTGGGTACTCGTTGGGGCCGCCTCATCGAGGCGGTTCTAAGGAGTACCCACACTCTGTATTCTGGGGCGGAGATGAGAATAATAAGGTTTACCTCTGTAGACCCCAGTTTTACTATATAAAAGTGGGGTTCAAAAGTATATAGGCGTGTTTTCGTTGTGATTAAACCACTTACCAACAGTGTTTCTTGCAGACAATAATTCATCTTAGGAGGCACGCCACGCTTACTCACAATAACAATGAATTGACCTTGTTTTAATGTCAAGTAGCTGAGGCAGCGCTGATTACGCTGTTGAATTGTGCGCTGATTCAGAGCCACGACGTTGATGTTGAAAAAATGTTGATCCGGCACTGTAATTGCCGTGTGTGCCTTCTGGGACAATGTCCTTTTGAACGCGCGCACTTATCCAACGGTTTGTAAATCCTATCTCCATGTAAATATAAACTGGTGAATGAACTTTTCGATACCCACGTGGTGTTTCTGTTAAGCTTCAAAAGTAAACCAACAGGTTTTCAGAAGTAACGAAGTTTTCCCATTGGCTCCTAAGTTTAGATAACCTCTCCACTTGAGTGGTTAGCACGTGAAGTCCGATCTAATTTTTATGAATGGTCAGAATCAGAATTTTATACTGGTGGCTCGCCCTTAGACAGCCAGGACGAGTCTCAGAAAAAATTACCCGATGTTTTTGAAAAAAAAAAAAAAAAATCTAAACTATGTTTCTTTCATATTCGCAGTCGAATCTCGATGGCTCGGTGTCATATGACGTGGGCGTGTGTTATGTGTACTTGTTAGGGTCGACTCTCCGAGTCAATTCTATTGGGTACACTTGGCATGCGTTTTCGGGATGGAAGCAGGGTCCCTATCTGTTTTTTTTTTTGTTTTTTTTTTGTGTGTGGGCGGGGGGGGGGGATCCCCGCAGTCTCGGGTATGACTCGTCTGTGGTAAACGAGCCATTCAGGTTCTGCTGTTATTACTCACCATAAAAGTAAACGCGGTTCGAGTGCATCCATCATTTTGTTATTTTTGGCAATTACATTTTTTTTTTTTTTTTTTTTTTTTGTTGTTGTTCTCGTGATGACCTAACCGTTACTGAGCCCCACCGTGAGAAACCCTACCAACTGTAGGCACAAACGAACATTTGGGGTGATTGTTACTCAGTTAGCTTAAATGTGAAGGAAGTAACCCATTACTATTACCAATATCGCTTTTTTTTTCTTTTGATATTTTTTTTTTTCCAAATTCCTACACTGATTTTGCGAAAAACAATTTATGTCAGTTTATATAAATATATGTTTAATCCTGCTCCCCTGGAGCTCCGCTTTTTTAAGCTATGTATGTCCCTGATTTTTGTTTTCTTCTTCCATTATATAGCCAATTCTTGTCAGGAATATTACATTGTAACCCACCGCTAGTTTGTTTGTATTGTGCATGTACCTCATATGTCAATTGTTTTGACCTTGAGAGTAATAAAGAAAATGTTCTGTTCTGTTCTGTTCTGTTGGAAAGTAACTGTCCTTTTGGCTTTCCACTGTTGGTGTTTCAATTAGGGTCTGTTGTTTCATGTTACAAATGTGTCTGGGTCTACTGATTCCAGTTTACTAAAACAACTCAAGCACTTCATGCAGCTTTTTGATTTGCAACAAATTATTTCAGATCCAACCAGAACCACAACTACCTCCAGTACGACTATTGACTTGATTTTGACTTCTGATAAACATAAATTGTGCAACTCTGGTGTAATTGACATTGGACTGAGTGATCACTCATTAATTTTCTGCACTCGAAAAGTGGTAAAAGGTGCTATAAACAAGCATAATTCAATCAAAGTCCGATCTTTGAAAAACTATAACCCTTTAGTTTTTAAGGAAAAGCTTTCAAACGTGAATTTGATTAAAATTTTAACTTGTGAAAGTGCTGACATGGCATGGAATATGTTTAAATGTTACTTTTTAGGCGTGGTTGATGAGATTGCACCGGTGAAGGAAACTCGTATAAAGCAGAGAACTGAACCATGGATGAGCCCTGAAATTCTCGACTTGATAACAATCAGAGATAAAGCTTTTTTACGTTTTAAAAGATCGAAAAATGAGTCCGATTATGGAGAATTTAAGAAACTCAGAAATAAAGCACAGTATTTAATCAACAAGTCAAAAACAAATTATTTCAAAGATAAATTAATGGAAAACAAACATGACTCTAAGTCTCTTTGGAAAACTTTGAAAACTATGGGTTTGCCTTCGAAGAAATCTGAATCGCCAAAATCAATTGGTTTAAAAATTAATGGCGAGATATGTTTTGACCCTCTGCAAGTAGCGGAAAAGTTTAATACTTTTTTCTCAACAGTTGCTTCATCTCTGGTTGAAAAACTTCCCAATTGTTCTGGCAGGTTTGGCAAAAACTTCGTGACAGAGTATTACCAGAAACTTGGAGCCCGCAAAAATGCCTTTGGGTTTTCGCTTGTGTCAGAAGAGAAGGTACTTAAGTATCTTTTGAAGCTTGGTGTTAATAAAGCCACTGGGTTGGATGGCATTCCATCCAGATTTATCAAAGATAGTGCTGATATTGTCACTGTACCCATAGCACATATCATAAATCTGTCTATTATTACTGGTGTTGTGCCTGATGATTTAAAATCAGCACGCGTGGTTCCGTTGTTTAAGAAAAATGATAATACTGAAACTGGGAACTACAGACCGGTGTCAATTTTGAATATAGTGTCAAAGGTTTTAGAAAGAGTTGTTTATGACCAGTTTGAAAGTTACTTGCTACAAAATAAGTTGATATTTGAATACCAGTCTGGTTTTCGGAGAGGTTTTTCCACCAGTACATGTCTTACTCATTTATCTGATCATATTCGCTTTCAAATGGATAAAAGCAATTTTACTGGTATGGTACTTTTTGACTTACAGAAGGCGTTTGACACGGTTGACCATGTTGTTCTTTTAATGAAACTTGAAGCAGTTGGTCTAGATGCTGATGGTCTGGGATGGTTTCGGTCATATTTATCTGGCAGAACACAACTGGTTGATGTACATGGTACCTGTTCTTCATTTGCTAATGTAACTTGTGGTGTACCACAGGGTTCCATATTGGGACCATTGTTATTCCTCATATATGTGAATGACATGGCCGGTGCTATCAACGAAAAGATCTTATTGTATGCGGATGATACAGCCATTTTGGTCTCTGATAAACATGCGAATACGATTGAAGCAAAACTTGGATCTGCCCTTGAAACTGTAAGTGTCTGGCTCATAGACAACAAACTATCACTTCATCTGGGCAAGACTGAATCTATTTTATTTGGAACGAAACGAAAACTCTCCAATAGTGCAACTCTGAATGTGTCTTGTAATGGGACTGATATTGAGTCTAAATCTTCCGTGAAATATCTAGGCGCTACGATTGACAATTCTCTGAGCGGTGATTCGATGGCTTTGGGTGTTATTCAAAAAGCAAATTGCCGGTTAAAATTTCTATATAGAAATGCAAGGTTTCTGAATAAGTATGTTAAAAGAATGTTAGCGTCGTCTTTAATCCAGTGTCATTTTGACTACGGGTGCACCTTCTGGTTTTCAGGTTTGTCATGTAAATTAAAATCAAAGTTGCAAACGACTCAAAACAAAATCATTCGTTTTGTGATGGGTAAGCACAATCGTTCACATATAGGAACTACTGAATTCAAGGAAATCAAGTGGTTGCCTGTTGAACATAGGGTTGCTCAAATAAAATTGTCATTAGTTTTCAGGATTGTCAATGGTTCAGCTCCTGATTATTTACAAAAAGACTTTAATCATGTCAGTCAAGTGCATAGGTACTCCACTCGCCATAGCGAATCATCTCTTTGTGTCCCGACTGTAAAAAGTGCAGGGAAATCTACTTTTATGTACACAGCCATTAAACATTGGAATGAATTGCCTAAGAACATAAAAGCTATAACTAAAGAACGTAGGTTTAAAGGTGAGGTTAAAAGCTACCTATATGATAAAATGGAACTTTGTGACAAGTCTGACTTCCAGTATTTTTAAATATATTTTAGAAAGGGGGTGTCAAATGACAATCTATTCCTATTTTAATGTGAATAGTTGTTTTCTTATTGCACTTAACGTGTCTTAAAAGATTTAATAGTTTTTATGTTTTATTATTGATAAGCATATCAATGATTGGTTCTAGTCAGAATGGGTAATAAATGCCTTTCCGCCGGATGTCGTGCGATCGGTCCACATGGGACCACAATGGAAATAAGTTGAATGATTTTTCATTTACTTTTTGTGTCATCCCTGGTACTGATTACATGACATTTTACCTTCATTTTATGTATGTTTTGTACATTTTATGTTTGTTTTATGTGCTATGTAATTTTTATCAAAATAAACTACTACTACTTTGTGTTTCTTTCCCTTTGGTGTCTCTGATTGGAGCAGTGGGTTAATTGTATCGATTCCTGATCATTGCCTCCACTTCTACTTTGTATAAAAATATCCTATCCTATCGTACCCCAAGTTCAGCTATCCTACATTCTATAGCCATGCTCTACTCTTTTTCTATTCATGAAGTGTAGGCGGCTATTTGATATCGCTTTGCTAAAGCAACGTTAGCCGTTGGTTATAAAAGTTACATATGGACATATAACCATGTATAAAAGTTAAATGCCCTGCCCCTGTCTTACAAAAATGTTATTGCTGGTTTGCACTTAATAAATCACTTAATGAATGTAAGGAGGATATTGTCTTATAAAGAACACTTTTCACTTCTAAATGATGTACGTGTACAGTATGTGTGTGATATCCGTAGTCTCAAAGGTAGCCTGTGCAGCATACAGAGACATACGTTACATTAAGATAAGTTCCTGATAATTTCTTTTTATTCATTTGATGGTTAATTCTTGCATTGACAAATCTGTAAAAAATGGTAAGCCACATGATAATATTAGTATAAATAATTTAATCATTTTTTGGCATTATTTAAACGTTTTAAGGGTAACATATGTTATTTATCTGTTGCAGGATAATGCTGCCATTGCAAAATACCTAACATGTGTTCTTGTGACGCTTAAATTATGTAAGTACAAAATACCCCTAAGGTTAGGGTTGTATATGGCCAGCCCGAGGACTGGCTTGAAGAAAAATCTGTCCTACAGTTATATGTACATCATGAGCACCTTCCATGCCTAGTTAAAACTCATCTCATTCACGTTTTGCTTGACGATGAACAGTGTATGTTACCAGGTAATTGTTTGCTATAGGTAACTCCCCACAAACAATAGCCAAGAGATACAAATCACCTTTGTAATGATGTTTGAATGAACGAGCTCCTAATCATACATATTGATATCCAATAGTATGAAGCGATACAGTACTATATTCCATATTCTAATATTCAAGTAAGCTACGTCACCCAAACTACATACAACACTGATTCAACAAGAGATTATTCTTAAGAAGTAGTTTCTATTCAGCTTTGCTGGTAAATAAGCTAACATATTTCCTATATACATGTGCTTATTTAAAGTTCTATTAAAGATTTGTTTCGAATATATTTCTTATCTCTTTTTCGGCAAACAAAAATGGTGTACAATACACTGTTGGAAAAGAGATTACGTGACAAATTAACTGCTTAATCAACTACAAATATGTTGTCAGCAAATGGCCATCTAAATCACATGACTCAGACAAAGCGAATAGATTTGAAATGATTGCGTTGCAGCTGAGACCCTCATATTTGTATCACATAGTGTCTATTTACAAACGCTTATACATGTACTATGTGTTACCTTTGTTGTCACCACAATAATGATCGCTGCGCAAATCCTTCTGTGGACTACCTATGTGATCATGAAATCTTATAAATGGCTATATACCATGAAATGCGCCTTCAAACTAGCTTTTTGGCCAACTTGAAGCTAATTCATTTATTATTGTCAAGAGCCTTATAGGTAACGTATTCTTCCGGCCGCCACATGGTTACGCCCCAGCATCCAGAGTGCTAACATGTCTCGATCTTTATGGTTTAGGATATTATACCCTCCAAAACTCCCACACATGGTGCAGGGGTCTATTGGCATCCGAATGTCTATGAACCAAACTCTTACAGCTATACATGGGTTCATATATAATTTCAAGGTTATCTGAATGTCACTATGATTATTCCTTTGTTGAAAGAATTATGTGGTCTTATCATACAGTGTTAGACAACTAGACAACTAGAACCCGGATAATCAGGATCAAAACTGTTTTCTGGAGTTCTTTTTTTGGGACTATTAAAGGCACACATGGGATAACATCTCTGATTTGGTGATATATGAACCTACGCTCGTATGATGGGAAACAAACGTCATGGGGATAGAGATGATTTTAATTTAATGAGTCAAGCATTTATGCGATCAATGCAAACAATCATTACAAAACACGCCCATACAAATACATTGTAACGTTTATCGCGGAAAAAATAAGAATTATAAGATGAAAATTTGTGAGATTTTTCTTATTTCTGCCCAAAATATAGATTGTGGGTACTCGTTAGAACCGCCTCATCGAGGCGGTTCTAACGAGTACCCACAATCTATTATACAAAGCATAAATAAGAAAATAAGTTTTAACCCTGTAAAACCCAGTTTTACTATATAAAAGTGGGGTTCAAGGGGGTCAAAATTACATAGGCGTGTTTTCGTGATGGAAGACTGATCAGACTGCATCATCCAGTAGTCTTACAGCTCACCCTCCGAGTAAGTTTTATATAATGCACATGCACATATTGATTTGTATCTGTTCTTATGGTTGCTTGAGATGGGTGGGTTCGTTGATCATTGCTTCGCCTGAATAACCTTTTCTTCATCAGGGCATGAACACCCCTCTAAATGGCACTTCATATGGAGAAGTATGTCTCATTTGGTAACAACTTCTTGGTTCTATTACATTAGGTATGTTGATGGGAGAATTCATACTGCCATAATTGGGTGCGATAGCCCCAGAGAATTGAAGAGTGATTTTGGCACTACTTTTTGCATTAATGCCAACGACCTAATCACCACCAAGAGACACCGTGAGAAAATATAGCGCACTATTCGAATTTGTTTCAAAAGTTCCTCATTAAATGAAACAGCCGATGGAAATAAATATTATAACTTGAATGTTTTCTAAATTTATCCATAAAGTTTACCGTGACAGGGATTCATTGAGGGATTCTCCGTGTAAAACGTGAATGAAAACAATGCAGACTAATACGCCATTCAGCGTCTTTTTATAGATCAGTACAATCAGCCCATTTACAGATCGGAAATTTGTACCGGAAATCCCAAAACTGGCAACTGGCAAACACCGCAGGCCTAAATCAGATACCGGAGAATGCGGAGTCTCATTAGGGCATACACTGCAAGTTTGTGAAAGGTTAAGCCATATTCCGGAAAATTTTTTGAAGAAGCCACAACCAGACATCCCTAAATTTTGAAATGGACTCATTTCATACAGATATTGGGTTGAAGATACCATTCAGTACAAAATGGGTCAATTATGCGATTCTTTGAGTCATTAACCCATATAAGACAACAGATATCTCCCAGGTAAGAAGTTTGGAGTGGTCCGTGTCCATCTGTAGGAGAACCAGGTTTGTAATGCATTAAATTTTGCAAAAAATGTATGTACTTTCAGCAAACAGTTTAGACACAGATGAGACGCCAGGTGTTGCGGCGTCTGATCTTGGTCTGCAATGTTTGCAAATGTTCCCACAAAAGGCTGCTAGGTAGACAAGGGTTAATCAATAACAAGGAAGTCATTTTGTTTTCAGATACATAATGGTTAAGTGTTAGCCACCTGTGGCATGTGAACGGCCTCGGTATCTCAGTCGGATGCGCGACTGACAATGATCAGGAGGACGCGGGTTCGATACCAGCCGGGGTCTGCAACATGTTTCTTGGAGATTGATCATGAGATTGATAACAACGATGATTATCTCCCTTTTGCTGATTCACGAAGGGCAGATGGAAGTTTCTTGTTTGGTTGTTTGTATTGGAGTTAAAAGCCCAGTCAACACTATTTAGGTCGTTTTCGAGCCGGTCAGTTTATCTATCAACACTTTTTCTGGACAGCTTATACGTAAGCGGTTAACCAGTACAGTGCACATTCTTTCACCAGAGACTGACAACTGCCCTTCAGCGGAAGGGAAAGAATGACCGTAGAAAATATTTCATGATCAATCTCCACGAAATAATGTTGCCGACTCCGGCAGGTATCGAACCCGCATCTTCCTGATCACCAGTCAGACGCTCATCCGACTGAACTGCCGAGGCCGGCTGGAAGTTTCTGGGGAAACAATGTGCACTGTACTGGGTTTCCCTTTACGTAGGTGAAGTGTGACTAGGTAAACTGATCAGCTCAAAAATGACCTAAAAGTGGTGACTTGGTCGTTACACACCAATATAAATTTATTCAGCTTGAATACTTGCTAGTAACGATTAAGAAATATAAACATTTTTTTTTTCCGAAAATTTAAAATAATTAAAAGAAACAAGAAAAACAGTGAAAAAAAAAAACAATCGATGAACAAACCCTTTAAATCAGGCGTAGTACATGGTATGCTCTGGGAAAAGGAAATTCCCTAAAGGAATTAAAGCACCGAGTGGTCAAAGGACGGGTCTCCCTAAGGGTTTTTTTTGGCCTCCTAACGATTTTGTTTATTTCTGACTTATTGTTAGCAAACATATGCCTAATTATTTGGAACATATGTGGTGTTGGTATTTAAGCAGTTTTTTCTGAGTCGCAGGCATTTTAAAGTGGGTGGGGAAACTCCACACAGTTTTGACATGTATTTTGTGTCTCATTTAAAGGTAGAAAAATAGTACCATACATGACACGTTATTGTATAAAATGACAGGGGAAGGTCTAACTCAATGTTTTGTCACAAGCAAAATTTTTGGTGAAAAAAATGGTTTAAGGAGCCTCGGGTCATTTTTGAATTTTTTTAAAAGTAAAGTTCTTTTTTTTCTTATATCTTCCGTATACATTAACCTATAGTGGTGAAACTCCTACCATGCAAGCATACTGATGAAGCAATATAACTCAAATGATCATTTGAGATGTTGACCTATATTTCACGGTTGAATGAACATTCTTATTTCATGTTTATAGTTTAGAGTATTGTTTTCATCAGTTCAAGAGTTTAGATATTTCTGGCATTTGGATAAACAGGCGATGAGTTTAAACATATTTAATTCAAATGAAAAAAAAAAAACAAAAAAAAACAATAGAAATTTGTCCAAAGTACACAGAAGCCCCCGCCTGTTTGACTTTGCCAATATAGCTGCATGACCCCTGGGAGACACACTAGCATCAGATATATTATGTTCATGATGGGTATCTCAATATTTTCTAAGATATTTGGATTTTGATGATGTGAAATGGGCAAGGCAGGGGACTGGGGCATTATTGTGTGTGTCATTGAATGCATCTGACCATAAACAGCATCAAATAAAAAAGGTTGGAATCTGAACAGTTTCTGAGATACATATTTTTTTTTACATTTTCTTTGGTCCAGTCAAATAGCCCCATCTCAGACAGAATCAGCGACCATAAACATGCTAAACAAATATGAGCTGCAGGAGAAATGCAGACATAAATGTGCACCTAAACGCGAACCTGGTTATGAACGTAATAATGTGTGACATAGTACGCACATACGAACATAACATCACATCGAAAAAATATATATGCCTCACTCACTCCTTCCTTTGGCTTGCAGAGGTATAAGAAAACTCTGCTTGAATATCTTTAATAATCCCACTTCAAGAGCACATCTAAAAAGAATGTGGTACACCTAAGTGAAGACACAGGCATATACATTTGAAAATGGTTGTTCACAACTGTATTCTGACATGCTTTGCGCATATTGAATCAAATTAATCTACAGAAGAATAGCTTTCATCGTCACCTGAACTTGAGCTGTTGCCTCTTTTTGAACAGCATCTGTTACACTGTTCATATACTGTGACTTCAACGATTTTTTACTGACTTTGGCTGATGGCCTTAAAACCGAGGTTCTTTAACACAGAAGCGATATGGACACAGCAATCAAATACCTCGTCACCATTTTTTTCATTTGCACTGCCACCCTATTACGGACTCTAGTCCAGGGCCTTCCTTTATCCTTAGATTGTATTCCCTGTCTCCCTCTCTATCTCAGTATTTCAGGTATTAGACAAGGAGACCCTTTATCTGCTTATATGTTTACACTATTCATTAAAGATGTTACCTTACTTTGTAGATACATCTAATGATAATGCTGCTGTTGTACTTAACATGATACAATGAATGATGCTGCAATATAGGAAAACATTCTGGGCAATTGAATTGTTTTTTTTTTTTTTGTTTTTTTTTTTTAATTTATGTTTATTTCTGACACAAAGATAACATTATAAGCATATACAAATAAAGATGATACGGTTTGTATGGGTTCAAGAATTCTATCCAAACTAACAGCAGAAGTATTGAATCTGAAACAAGTATGTTAGCAATGAGCGAGAGCTACCACTGAACTTGACATATAGTAAAAACATGGTTAGTGTCCCAACAACAAAAACGAATTAGCGAGCCTTAGACAACTATACCGTGATGAGCTTCAGCATGCCACTATAAGATTGTCGAGACTAAATGAAAACACTGCATTACTAAAGCCACCAGTCGTGCTTTTGTTTGATTTGAGGTTTAACGTCCCCGTCAACACTGTAAAGGTCATTTTGGAGACGTTGCTTCCAATTTTGTGGGACTTTTACCCGACATTGAGATTAAATGACATCTCAAGCCCTGTCGCCCAATGAAACCAAAAGGGTTTATTAGCATGGACGGTCCGCCTCGCACCGTGATTCCTGGACAGGCTTAGATCCTCTAAGCGGTTTACCAGTACTAGTGTGCGGGCCGGATTCAGCTCTGCGTGGAAACATCATGCAGCCCATATCGTGCACTTAGCTTATACTGCAATCAAGAAATGACAATAATTCAGCAAAGGATTCCTTAAAGGACTACAGACGTTCGACATGTTATACAACATCCAGTGACATGGCGCACACACGTAACAAAACGTGACATTAAAGACTACAACTTTTCTAATGTCACCACGCATTTCCATATTGCGTCCTACAAGAACCTGTACTATTTATTGCAGATTCTTCCAGTGGCGCAGCGGGGAAAAACGATATTATTACGCACAGCAAGGAAATTCTACATAAGATCGCTTTTTACACTCAAAGGAAAAAATTGCTCCCAATGTGAGCAAATTCATTCCTTTCATAGTAACCTGTTTAATATTTACTAGGGGATAGCATGAATATTTTTATGCTATTTTACGCTGCTTAATATGCGTTATGAGCATTACTCTTTTTTTTTTTTTAATAATAATAAAAAAAAAACAGCGTTACCTTCATAACAACGGCAAGTCTCGCTCCGTTTACTTTGTTATAAGGTTACTGCCAGTTAGGGTTAAGAAACTTATACATGTAAATGTATATGCTTATTTTCATTGAACCGTTACACAGTTTAACATTCTATATGTGTCCAGTTTTAACTATATAACCAAATATAAAGAACAAAAAGGTACAAGGAGTGCTACAAAAATGTAGTTGAACAAGGTTCATTTATTTTCCTAAATCTGTCCGGGGCAAGATGAAGTAGGTCTGGCGATTCTTTGATTAAAGAGTGGTATTATCCAAAATACCTTTATATTTAAACCACATCTTTTCGAAATTAACTAAACCCACCCGGTTAATGTAAGAAAGTTTTTCAACTTTATAATAATTTGTAATAGTTTTCCTAAAAGCGATTATACATGGTGGTTTCCCTTCGAATTTCATTCTGTAGATAAACTGCTTTCCTAATAGTAATAGTAAGTTCAATGTTCTATCAAAAGTATCGTTTCCTAGCAAATTATCAGCTTTATTTAGATGTATGTTTTGTAATTCACAGTTTACCTGTAATAAAGTTTTAAAACATTCCCAAAATGTCGATATGAATTCGCATTCCCAAAATAAATGTAAAATAGTTTCTTGCCCAGAATGACAAAATGAACAATTTCCATTTGCTCTCATATTCATTTTATGCAGTAAATAGTTTGTTCCCAATATTCTATGATTTATTCTAGACTGAAACCATTTTAAATTAGTGTCTTTTGTGACTTTACGTAGTATGACCCATCTTCTTTCTTATGAATGTTTTCATTGCTCTTAAAGGAACTCATTTTTGATTTTTATTTGCCTTCACTGCAGCTGGTGTTGTGCCGTGTGGCGGCCGTAAAACGTCTCCCCGTACATCAACCATAGTGCAGATTATATTTTACTTTTGGTCCTTTGAGATCAGCGTGAATATTCTGAGAAATCAGAAATAAATTATTGGTTTAGACTCATATTCTAGACAGGTTTTTAATTATTTGGACCCCATTTTGATTTATATCAGTCTTTGAATCGACTGCCTATTTGAAATTCGCAAAATTGCAGTATGTTTCCTCTGGTTTTCTTTTCCAGATCATTGCAGGGTTACTGATGAGGCTTTATTAGCCGAAACTACGTAGTATGACCCATCTTCTTTCTTATGAATGTTTTCATTGCTCTTAAAGGAACTCATTTTTGATTTTTATTTAAATGGTAGGCTAAGTGTTTTCTTCCAATCAAATCTTAATTCTAGGTTTAATTCATTTTGCCACTTTAACACAGCAGTTGGCTGAATATCTTTATGTATAAATATATCATAAATGTTTCTACAGCCCTTTTTATCCTTAAGAATATATTTAACTAACAATGGAAATACTGGAGATTCATTCCGTGTTGGATAGTGCGGGAATGTACAATTATGTATGAAATCCCGTAGACTAGCGATTAATCCCTCAAATTCAAGAAAATTGGTCCTTATATTAAAATTCCTTACAAATACTTGAAAAGGTAGAAAATCTCCATTCCTGTCTAATAAGTCATTTATAAAAAGAACCCCCTTTTCAATCCAGTGCTGATAAAAAAACTGCAGTTCCTCCGACCTTTATAAAATTATTGTACCAGATAGGGACGTTTAAACATTCAAACCAATTGCTGGGCATCAAACATTCTGAAAAGCATTTATAACAATAGAAGACATCTAACCAAAACTTATTGTCAATAGTAGGGCAATTGAATTGTTAGCTTGACTAACAAACTGACTGATCTATGATTATTTACAGGAACAGTAATATTGAGAGTAATGTTTAGTTCTCTCATTCTCGCTTTCTCTTTAGAATAAATAATAATAATAATAATAATAATTATAATAAAAAGAAGACAATAAGTAGAAGAAGAACATTTTGTTCACAGTTATAGTGTACTCCAGGTGTTCTGCAAGGAGACCTACTTTGATCCTGTATGTTACCATTGTTCCTTAAACGTCATGCATCAAAATAGGTGTTGCATACAGCAGTGTAGCATACTGTTATTTACATATGACATCTTTATAGTCCTAAAATAAATATAGCATTATTATTCGCCTGCAAAGTAATGATAGATCCATGCATACAATAAAATCAAGCCAAATTGAAAAAAAGCTCAAATTATAGTTTTCAAAGGCGTTCCTATTCTGTACACAAGGGGCGACCACTAGTGAAGCCAATGATGTTGGTTACATCAGATTGGCATATTGTGTCTGTTTTAGGACCACACTTAGCCGACGGTCGCAACAATGATGCTGAGATTACGTGACTATGTAATGGCGGCAAGTTGGGAAAATTTTCAGAGCGGTGATTTAAATAATGGTTTTGATCGTTAAAGTAGAAATTTTGACAAAATTTTGATTTGAGAGTGAGAAATGAGACTTGGACTATTGTTGACATTAGTAGTTTTGTGTCTCATGAGTGGCGAGAACCCAATACCAAAGCGCAGAAAGTGTCGTGCTCAATCATCAACAAGCAAGATGGCGGCGACGGGTAGGGGTGCTGGTAAAGAAAGTAAGGACTCACCAGCTGCAGTGAAACCAGGTACTGCTGCTTCATTTCCCTCATCGTCTTCGATTTTTTTCAGCACCCACGTATTTTCCTGCTACTAATCCATGGCAGGATGACCAAAATACAAAACTTGACTTTATTGTTGAGAAGCTCACAAAAATTGAGACAAATCAGAATGCATTTTTAGTTCGCCTGGGTGATATTGAACACAAACTGACAGAAACTAACCAGAAAGTAATCCAAATCGAAAATAGTCAATCACATTTGAGTAGCCAATTCGATGACATAAATTCCAAAACTGGACAAAACAAGACTGACATACATAAGTTACAGGGAGAGGTCAAAAATTTGACCGACGAAAACGCAAATCTGAAACAGCAAAATCAGAAAATCAAGGATGACGTTACTGATCTGCGATGTCGCTCAATGAGAGACAATCTCCTGTTCTTTGGTATTCCTGAGAGTGTTGGTAAACCGTTTTCTGGGACTACACTTGGTGCTATGGGGGGTGCCATTGGCGGCGCCGATCCCATGGGGTTATCTACGCCGATGGAGGGTACGGAGGAGGCTGATAAATCAGGCAATGCGGCAACTATGTCATTTTCTAAGGTTGTCCAGACGGGAGAAAACTGTTCTGAAAAGGTGTTTGAATTCTGCGAAAAAGTGTTAAAAATTGAAAATCCTAGATCGAAAATTCAGATTGATCGAGCGCACAGAATTGGAGCTCGAAATCCTGGGAAAATTCGACCGATTGTGGTAAAGTTTGTACTATCCGAGCACAATGCCATGGTAAAATCTGCTTTGAGCAAAGTAAATCTAAAGGAGCCACCCTACAATGGTAACTTTAGAGTAAGTGACCAGTTTCCACCGGAAGTGATTGCACGCAGAAAGGAACTAATACCGAAACTTATCACTGAACGGAACAAAGGTAACACGGCATCTTTGGTTCGTGACAAGCTATATGTGAACAATAAACTTGTTGAATAGGACCCCGGAGAAGGGTGTGACATTTCAGTTCTGACGTTGAATGTCTGCGGTCTGTCGTCTTGTATTGATGATCCTGATTTTCTTAACTTTATAACTGCACACGACCTTATTTTTTGTAGTGAAACCTGGCAGAGAAATTCTGATGTTTTTGAAATTGAAAATTATCATTGCATATCTGTACCAAGACCTGAAAGTATTAGAATTCGCGGTAAGGGCAAAAGAGGTCACGGTGGTGTATGCCTTTTTGTAAGCAATCACATTTTTGACGGGGTTGAAGTCGTAGAAAAAATATCTGATGGTTTCTTATGGGTAAAATTAAAAAAAGAATTCTTTTGTATGCAATCGGACTTACAGGGTCACTGATGAGGCTTTATTAGCCGAAACTACGTAGTATGACCCATCTTCTTACTTATGAATGTTTTCATTGCTCTTAAAGGAACTCATTTTTGATTTTTATAGGAACTCATTTTGATTTTTATTTCGAACTCATTTTGATTTTTATGCAGCTTCACTGCAGCTGGTGTTGTGCCGTGTGGCGGCGGTAAAACGTCTCCCCGTACATCAATTATAGTGCAGTTTATATTTTACTTTTGGTCCTTTGAGATCAGCGTGAATATTCTGAGAAATCAGAAATAAATTATTGGTTTAGACTCATATTCTAGACAGGTTTTTTATTATTTGGACCCCATTTTGATTTATATCAGTCTTTGTATCGACTGCCTATTCGAAAATCGCAAAATTGCAGTATATTTCCTCTGGCTTTCTTTGCCGGATCATTACAGGGTCACTGATGAGGCTTTATTAGCCGAAACTACGTAGTATGACCCATCTTCTTTCTTATGAATGTTTTCATTGCTCTTAAAGGAACTCATTTTTGATTTTTATTTGCCTTCACTGCAGCTGGTGTTGTGCCGTGTGGCGGCGGTAAAACGACTCCCCGTACATCAACCATAGTGCAGTTTATATTTTACTTTTGGTCCTTTGAGATCAGCGTGAATATTCTGAGAAATCAGAAATAAATTATTGGTTTAGACTCATATTCTAGACAGGTTTTTTATTATTTGGACCCCATTTTGATTTATATCAGTCTGTGTATCGACTGCCTATTCGAAATTCGCAAAATTGCAGTATGTTTCCTCTGGCTTTCTTTGCCGGATCATTACAGGGTCACTGATGAGGCTTTATTAGCCGAAACTACGTAGTATGACCCATCTTCTTTCTTATGAATGTTTTCATTGCTCTTAAAGGAACTCATTTTTGATTTTTATTTGCCTTCACTGCAGCTGGTGTTGTGCCGTGTGGCGGCGGTAAAACGTCTCCCCGTACATCAACCATAGTGCAGTTTATATTTTACTTTTGGTCCTTTGAGATCAGCGTGAATATTCTGAGAAATCAGAAATAATTTATTGGTTTAGACTCATATTCTAGACAGGTTTTTTATTATTTGGACCCCATTTTGATTTATATCAGTCTTTGTATCGACTGCCTATTCGAAATTCGCAAAATTGCAGTATGTTTCCTCTGGCTTTCTTTTCCGGATCATTACAGGGTCACTGATGAGGCTTTATTAGCCGCAACTACGTAGTATGACCCATCTTCTTTCTTATGAATGTTTTCATTGCTCTTAAAGGAACTCATTTTTGATTTTTATTATTTGTATGTTTTTGTTACATCCCGCCTAAAGAATCTGTATATTTTAAAAATGTGGAAACTGATTTGTTCGACTTGTTAGAAAAAGGCATACGCCACTACTCTGATTTCGGTTCTGTGATGGTATTCGGTGACATGAATGCTAGAACGGGCATGTTGAGTGATGAGCCATTGAACTGTGATGGCATTGACAACTAGAGCTGCCGCCTAACGGGCGCCAATTATACCCCAGCATGCGTTGTCAGACAAATTTTTACAAGTATTTGACCTTGAGGAAGGTCAACGTAAAGGTCAAGGTCAGGTTTGTGTATATCAATCTTAAGTACTAGTGGCAAGGTGTGTGGTGTGTGAATATTAAAGAAATCGGTCAAAGAATAAGGAAGTTATGAGCAATGTTAAAGTTTTTTGTAACGGACCGACGACGACAGACTACGACGACGACAGACGACAAGCTGACTCCTATATATCCCCTTCAAACTTCGTTGCGGGGGTATAAATATATAGACTCTTTGGGTGGAGCTGAACTAAACGAAACGCCAATATATGATATTGGAAGACGATATTCGTTAGATACGAAATCTGATTCTTCAGGTGTTAGACCGTTAAATATTTGCAAGGAGGCGGGGCTGCGTATAGTAAATGGACGCATGGGGTTAGATAAAGGGCAGGGTAATTTTACTTTCCAAAATGCCTTGGGAAAGAGCGTAATTGATTATGCTTTAATTCCACCGGATATGTTTAGAGATGTCACACAATTTGCTGTGCATGACATTTTTATGTTTTCGGATCATGCACCCTTGCAAATGTCAATTAAAACGAAACGCAAAGTTGAAACCTTGAACGAAACGCAGAAAATCAATAAAATCGCTTGGGATAGCACTAAAGTAGATAGCTTCAGAAACATTTTGTCTGATAGTTTGATTGATTTAGATTTATTGGTTGATAGGATAATAAACGAAAATTTAAATGTTGATGACGGAACTGAAAATTTTGGCACTGTACTGTACAACGATGCGTTTAGTGTATTTGGTAAAACCATACCGGTCAAAAGCGGTCTGTCCAGTTCGCCACGAAAGTACAATAGCCCCTGGTTCAATAATGCGTGCGAAGTCGCTCGGTCGGAACTAAAGCGGGCCAATAAAGAATTTCGTAAATATAAGACACATGCATTACATGATGTGCTAATACTTAAGCGTAAAAATTACAGACAAATCAAACGTCGTGCTCAGACTTCTTTTAAACAAAGCGAAAGACAAAGGCTGCATGTTTTAGCTTCGTCAAATCCAAAGTCATTTTGGCATGAAATTCGTCGTTTAAAGGGAAATAAATCGAAACAGTGTAACGTCAGTTTACAGGCTTCTTATGATCATTTCTATCAAATTTATTCCGAAAATAGTGACTGTAGCATAGACCACGTTGAGGAGTTCATTGAAAACAATTTCTCCAGCCATGAGTCAAACGGGGATTTTCATGAGCATAACACGACTGTCGAATCACTAGACGTACCGATTTCACGCGAGGAAGTACTGAAAGCGATTTCCAAGCTTAAGCGAAATAAGAGTCCCGGGTTGGACTTACTTCCGCCCGAGTTATTCATTGACTCGGCTGATTTATTGTGCGATCCAATCTGTAAATTATTTAATTTTATATTTTCTAGTAATACTTATCCGTTAAGTTGGACTAAAGGAATAATTGTACCCGTTCCGAAAAAAGGCGATTTGTCAGATGTAAATAATTATAGAGGCATTACACTTACTTGCATTTTTTTCTAAATTATATTCTCAAATATTAGACACTCGATTACGAGCATGGGCAGAGGAAAATAATATTATTAAAGATAATCAGTTTGGCTTCAGAGAGAAGAAAAGTACTGTCGACTGTTTATATATTTTACAGGCCATTGTTACATAAGCAGCTACATAAGAAAAGAAAATTATATTGCGCATTCGTTGATTTTAAAAAGGCTTTCGACCTAGTTTACAGAAATGGTATATGGTTTAAGCTTTGTAGAAACGGTGCTTCATTAAAAATTGTTAAGGCTATTAAATCTATATATAACTCTGTTAAGGTATGTGTGCGCTCTTTAGGGAAACGATCAGACTGTTTTGATAGTTTAGTAGGGGTAAAACAAGGGGAACCACTCTCACCTCTCTTGTTTATTATATTTTTGAATGATTTGGCTGACGAGTTAGAAGTCAATGTTAATTATCTTGAAAATGATGGTGACGTAATCGAACAGTTCCAGAAATTTATTCTCTTATTTGCTGATGATACTTTGTTACTAACAGAGTCAGAAAATGAATTACAGGATATGTTAAATAAGTTATGTAATTATTGTAAGAAATGGAATGTAATTGTTATTACTGATAAAACCAAGTTAATGGTATTCAAGTTGTCCCCTAGGCCAATACCACTAAATATCTATTTTGATGATACATTATTAGAAAGTGTAAATAATTTCATTTATTTGGGTGTAAATGTTTCCAGTAATGGTAAATTTTTTCAAGCTCAGAGACATCTTTCTGAACAAGCTACAAAAGCTATGTTGGCTTTAAGAAATATCTTCGACAATAAACTATTGTGCATTGAAGATAAATTGAAACTTTTTGACTCACTTGTATAACCAATTTTAATGTACGGTTCTGAAATTTGGGGGTTTCATAAGGCGGACGACATAGAAAAGGTGCATATAAAATTCCTTAAACAAATATTAGGTGTCCGTCCCCAAACAAGTAATATAGCAGTGTACGGCGAATTGGGTCGTTTTCCATTGGCTATATCAAGGAAAATACGTATATTAAAATATTGGTATAAAATAATGTCATCTCAAGATTCATTACTTTTTAGCGTGTATGCCCAACAAGTGAATGATATAACCCGTGGCTCCTTCGAAAACAATTGGGCTTTCCAGGTAAAGTCACTCCTGAATGAACTAGGATTTACTTACATATGGAATGAACAGGCCATTTCTAAATCGCAACTTGATATGGTCATACGGTGTGTATTTGACCAATATACTCAAAACTGGTACGGATCAATAAATGCTTCTGTAAAGTTAGAAGTCATAAAACGTATAAACAAGGTGTTTCATTTTGAAAAATATTTAGCATGTATCAATATAGACAGTCACAGAATCGCTTTAGCAAGATTAAGGTGTTCTGCACATAAGTTAACGATCGAAGAAGGAAGGTATAGAAATATAGACAGAAGCCTCCGTCACTGTCAGCTTTGTAATTTAGGACTCATCGAGGATGAATTCCATTTTCTTTTAGCTTGCCCTGCATACAGGGAACTGAGACTTTCAATTTTGCCAAATTATTATTGTAGATGGCCGACTAAACAGAAGTTCATAAAACTCCTTAATGAATCACAATCTGGGATCTTGAAAAAAGTTGGAAAATTTCTGTACTTAGCAAATGAAAAACGTAAAAGTCTGTTAAGTACTTAAGCCAGGATCACATTGTATGTATGTTTTCCATGTCTGACTATGTACTTCATTGTACTTTTGATTGAATTGTAGCGTTGTGCTATTCTCGTGCCGCCATTGCTATGTTTATTTGGACGAGAAACACTGGGTGTTTATGTTCAATAAAGTTTCTTGACTTGACTTGGCTAAAATCAAATTCAGAGGACATGCTTGAATGGTTTCATGAAGGTGATGTCCTTGTTGTAGACAGAGGTTTCAGGGATGTTGCAGATTAACTGGAAGAGGTTGGTATCAAGAGCCAAATGCCTCATTTTCTTGCTAAGTCGCAAAAGCAATTATCTACACAGGAGGCAAACGAAACTCGATTAGTCACCAAGGTAAGGTGGGTGGTTGAGTCTGCCAATGGCCGAATCAAAAAAAGGAAGGCACTTTCAAATGTAATGCCAAACTCCCACATACCTTGAATTGGTGACTACGTCAGAATCGTATGTTCTTTGTTAAATGCATTTAGGCCTGTTCTTGTTAAGAATTCTGAATCTGATGAGGTTCTTGCAAGACGTATGCTACAACTTGCAAAGGTACCAAACAAACTTATAGACAAGGTAGAGAAAAATGGTTGGGACAGTCGTGTTAAGGCTCCATGGAAAGCTATTGATGATGCCAACCTAGACTTCCCACAATTAACGGAAGCAGAGCTGAGAGACATGAACATGGGCATATACCAATTACAAGAGGGCCATGGTGGCCCTTGATCGCTCACCGGATCCTATTGTACAAACAGAATTGTGGGTAATATATGGTGGAGTGGAGGGTTTGAGCAATTTTTGTTGGACTAAAAGACAGACCATTTCTGTGAAATTAATTCAAAATCAGTCTGCCTGTTTAGGAGTAGAAGTCATTTTGAGAAGTAGAAGTCATTTTTGATGAAATGACATCTCAAGCGCTGCCGCCCAATGAAACCAATGGGGTTTAAATGTATTGATGGTTCCACTCCCACTACTTTGCCTAGACAGGCTTAACCCTTCAAAGTGGTTTACCAATACTCCTGTAAAAGCACCTTGCAGCCAAGGTGGGTGGGGGCCAAAACTTTCAAAAGACATCTATCTCTAAAATGAAGCAATTTTATAGGAGTAACCCTCTAACAAAATTGCTAAAAATATTTTGCTTAACTGAGCATGATGGCCGCCACAGCTAAAAACCTCAAACCTCATTCCTGTCAAATAATTTCATAATCCATCCACTGGTTAAGGAGAAGAAGTTGTTTAAATGTTTTTCTATTTTTAGCTCTGGCAGCCATCTTGTTCACCAGAGCGGCATAGTTTGAGCAATTTTGGTGGAGGGCCACCCAAGGAACATTCCTGTTAAGTAATTTCAAAATCCATCCACTGGTTAAGGAGAAAAAGTCGTTTAAATGTTTTTCTATTTTTAGCTCTGGCAGCCATCTTGTTCACCAGAGCAGAATGGTTCGAGCACTTTTTGTAGAGGGTCACCGAAGGAACATTCCTGTGAAGTTATTCAAAAATCCATCCACGGGTTAAGGACAAGAAGTCGTTTAAAGATTTTTCTATTTTTAGCTCTGGTGGCCATTTTATTCAACCGAGCGGAACGGTTTGAGCAATTGTGGTAAAGGGTCACCGAAGGAACATTCCTGTGAAATAATTTCACAATCCATCCACTTAAGGAGAAGAAGTCGTTTAAAGGTTTTTCTATTTTTAGCTCTGGTGGCCATTTTGTTGACCTCAGCAGAACGGTTTGAGCAATTTTGGTAGAGGGTCACCCAAGGAACATTCTGGTGAAATAATTTCAAAATCCATACACTGGTTAAGGAGAAAAATGCGTTTAAAGGTTATTCTATTTTTAGCTATGGCGGCCATTTTGTTTACCCGAGCTGAACGGTTTGAGCAATTTTGGTAGAGGGCCACCCAAGGAACATTCCTGTGAAGTAATTTCAAAATTCATCCGCTGGTAAAGGAGAAGAAGTCGTTTAAAGGTTTTTCTATTTTAAGCTCTGGCGGCCATTTTATTCACCCGAGCGGAACAGTATGAGCAATTTTGGTAGAGGGTCACCAAACAATTATGCCTGTGAAATAATTTCAAAATCCATCCACTGGTTAAGGAGAAGAAGTCGCTTAAAGTTTTTTTTTTTCTATTTTAGCTCTGGCCGCCATTTTGTTCACCCAAGGGGAACGGTATGAGCAATTTTGGTAGAGGTTCACCAAAGGAACATTCCTGTGAAATAATTTCAAAATCCATCCACTGGTTAAGGGGAAGAAGGTGTTTAAAGGTTTTTCTATTTTTAGCTCTGGTGGCCATTTTGTTCACCCTAGCGGAACAGTTTGAGCAATTTTGGTAGAGGGTCCCCCAAGGAACATTCCAGAGAAATAATTTCAAAATCCATCCACTGGTTAAGGAGAAAAAGTCGTTTAAAGGTTATTCTATTTATAGCTCTGGTGGCCATCTTGTTCACCCAAGCGGAACGGTTTGAGCAATTTTGGTAGAGGATCACCAAAGGAACATTCATGTGAAGTAATTTCAAAATCCATCCAGAAGTAAAGAAGAAAAAGTCGTTTAAAGGTTTTTCTATTTTTAGCTCTGGCCGCCATTTTGTTCATCCGAGCGAAACAGTTTGAGCATTTTGGTAGAGGGTTACCCAAGGAACATTCCTGCCAAGTAATTTCGAAATCCACCCACTGGTTAAGGAGAAGAAGGTGTTTAAAGGTTTTCTATTTTTAGCTCTGGCGGCCATTTTGTTCACCCGAGCGGAACGGTTTGAGGAATTTTTGAAAAGGATCATCCAAGGAACATGTCTGTGAAACAATTTCAAAATCCATCCTCTGGTTAAGCAGGAGAAGTCGTTTAAAGGGTTTTCTATTTTTAGCTCTGGCAGCCATCTTGTTCACCCGAGCGGAACAGTTTGAACAATTTTGGGTAGAGGATCACCCAATGAGCATTCCTGTGAAATTAGATCAAACTCTGTCCAGCAGTTTTGGAGGAGAAGTTGTCTAAAGCAAAAGTTGACGACGGACGGACGCATGCAAGGACGACGGACGACGGACAAAGACCGATCCCAAAAGCTCACCTTGAGCACTTCGTGCTCAGGTGAGCTAAAAACAGGCCGATTCGTATACAGACGAACACACTACTGAAGCCGGTCAGTATGAGATAATGATTCACAAGGAGGAGGATGGAATTTTGAAAGCCCAAATAAAATCGTGGCACACTTCGTCTGGATCATACTATCTATGGATTGAGTATGGTCCTGGTCTCGAACCCATAAAAGGATGGTGCTGCAAGTGCAAGAATGGTGCCAGGGTAGTTGGCTGCTGTGCTTCCGTGTTGTGGTATCTAGGTTTTTACCGCCATCAGCCGAAGTCAGAGCGAGAACAGTCATTCAAGTCACAGTATATGAACAGTCTTACAGATGCTGCACTAAAAGACTGGGACAGCTTAAGTTCAGGTGACGATGAAAGCGACTCTTCAATAGATTAACTTGATTCAATAATTAAATATGTTGATTTTTTAGATTCCAACCTTTTTTATTTGCTGTTGTTTATGGTTAGACACATTCAATGACATATATCTTGAGACCCAAACAATCATGCCCCAGCCCCCTGCCCTGCCAAGTTTATATCATCAACATCTAAAATATTGAGATAGCCGCCCACGAACATATATATCTGATGCTAATACATATTCAATGACACATACATGTACAATGTGTCCCCAGGGGTCATGCAGGCATATTAGCTAAGCCAAAAAGGCGGGGGCATCTGGGTACTTTTTTATACATTTCTATTGTTGTTTTTTTTTCGGTTTATTTAAATATGTTTAAACCCATCGCCTGTTTATCCAAATGCCAGAATTATCTAAACTCTTGAACTGATGGAAACAAAAATCTAACCCATTAACATGAAATAAGAATGTTCATTCAACCGTGAAATATAGGTCAACATCTCAAATGATCATTTGAGTTATATTGCCTTATCATTATGCTTGCATGGTAGGAGTTTCACCACCATAGGTTAATGTTTACCGAAGATATAAGAAAAAAAAGGAACTTTACTGTTAAAAAATCTAAAAAAATGACCCAAGGTTCCTTAAACCATATTTTTCACCCAAAAAGTTAATTTTGGTGAATAAACTTGTGACAAAACATAGAGTTAGACCTTCCCCTGTCATTTTATATAATAACGTGTCATGTATGGTACTATTTTTCTACCTTTAAATGAGACACAAAATATATGTCAAAACTGTGTGGAGTTACCCCACCCACTTTAAAGAGCCTGTAACTCAGAAAAAAACTGCTTAAATACCAAAACCACATATGTTCCAAATAATAAGGCATATATATGCTAACAATAAGCCAGAAATAAACAAAATCGTAAGGAGGCCAAAAAAACCCTTAGGGAGACCCGTCCTTTTCTCGACCAGATAAGCTAGTTTCGACAAAGTAGGCCTCATAAGCCACCTTCTAAGATATTCTAACCCCGATTGAACAATTAAAGGGATCATCCATAGTTTTTCATGAATAACATTTGCAGGATTCCAAAGAAGCTGTCTGAATATCTTCGAGGGACCAGACAAATGTTATTGCAATGAAATAAACATACATGGTCGTCATTCTTGCATTTCTTACTGCAAATTGTGACCCACAACTCAGATGCGACTGTTAACTAAAAGGGCATGGTGGCTAGTTCAAAACGTTGTTAAAACGATAACGTCTGTTCTGCAATACTTAAAATGCTACGTTCACTGGGACAACGTTACATCGCTCTAACGTGTAACGTTAACGAAGCAAGGTCCATTTTTATATCCAAAAGTCAAAACTCATGTTTCAACAGAATTTCAACATTAATAGGACTTCTAAGTGGCCCTGAATAGCTTCAATAGCTATGTCCATTAGATTTTATTCAAAAATACACAGACTCTTAATGAGTCTGATTTATAATACCAACCAGACGCTAAATTTGCCTAACCCTACCCATTGATCACAAGCTATCGCCCCATCAGCACTCTCAGCAGCTTTGATTTTTAAAACTAGAATGCCAATGGAGTTTTAACAACAATTGCTGACATTGGTCACGCATTTGGTGTTTGAAATACCCAAAGCATGTTTAAAGAATGCATAGAGTTCGTGATTGCTCTTGCCGATTTTTTCAAGAAGCCGCACCAAAATATCAGTTTTTCATAAATCAAACAACATTTAACCCTTTGTATGCGGGAAACCCCTAAAGAGGTACCGTGGCAAAACGTGCAGGTCCAGATCAGACGCTGCAGAATGCGTCGTCTGATCAGGGTCTGCACTATTTGCTAACATAATTTTCCGTCCAAAATACAATGATAATGAAAAAATAGGCCTGATATCCCTTATATGACAAATGGACTTGTCCAAAATATGGCAATGGAAGAGTCCACTAGTATACAATGGGTTAAGCAAGTAGCACTTTAATATCCTGAATATCATCAGTTCTTTGTAACTGCCAATGAGCGACGGGGTGCGTTCAAACAGTCCATCATACCATATTCCAAACATCCACAAACGTTCCTGAGCTTAATATTGTAGACCCAGACGGAAGTGTCTGTGATGAGCTATTGCATTGTGAGTTACGAGTACACAGCTTGTAATTTTTGTAAAATTAGACAATGCTTCAACTGAAAATGAAGTTGAATCACGTGGCCAGAAATTATTCATACGGGTCATCTTGTCAAGATACTGATATGATTAAATAAAATAGTGAAATCAATGATTAGGAATCGATACAACTAACCCACACATTCCAGCAGAGACACAAAAAGGGAAAGAAACACAAACATGAAACAACAAATGCTGGAGCAAATTGAAAACCAACAGTTACGACTCCGATGGGCCCAACTAGAGACAGTTCTTTCAGTATTATTTCTCCGTGGAAAAACTGGTAATCATTCAAATTCCATATGCACTGGTCATTATGCGCACATGCACAGGTTGATACGAGCGATCGTTGGTCGCAATTATTATGAAACGGTTCCTTTTTTTCTGTTTGGATAAGATAAAATATGTTGCTATAGGAGCGTTCATGAACTCGATTATAAAAGTAGGACAAACAGAATGGTGTACATGGAAAATACAGGAGCCCGCATAAATGAATTACTACTCGCCAATAACAAAATAACGACTGTACTGTCTAGTTGCGTTAGATTTACATACGATCGCAGTATACTGCGGCATTACGCAAACACGCCTATTCAAATACATTGTAACCTTTATCGCCGAAAAAATGAAAATTTTATGATGCAAAATTGTGATATCTTTCTTATTTCTGCTCAAAGTATAGATTGTGGGCACTCGTTAAAACCACCTCATCGAGGCGGTTCTAACGAGTAACCACAATCTATATTTTAGAGCAGAAATAAGAAAAATAAGGTATACCCCCGGAACCCCAGTTTAACTATATATAAAGGGGGGTCAAAATAACATAGGCTTGTTTTCGTGATGGTAAAATTCAGATATGAAAAACAATCAGAAACACGGAAATATTAACTAAAATTGATTAGTATCTGCACTGGTGTAATCTTCAGTTCAGTTGGATTCGCTACATGCATGAACATAGCCCCGCCCATCGGGACCTGAAGAAATGGATGGGCTGCATGATGCTTCCTCGCAGAGCTGAAACCCATCTGCATGCGAGTACTGTTAAACCGCTTAGAGGATCTAAACCTGCCCAGGCAATGCGGTGCGAGCTGGCCCTTCCATGTTTATAAACCCTATTGGTTTCACTGGGCGGCAGGGCTTGAGATGTCTCGGGTAAAAGTCCCACAAAATTGGAAGCAACGTCTCCAAAATGACCCTTACAGTTTTGGTGGGGACGTTAAACTTCAAATGAAACAAACAAACAAAACATGCATGCACATTTGGGTGGATAAAGACAAGAGGAAATAAAAAATACAGTGACATTCCGCTATAAAAACTACCTAAAATCGAGACTTAAATTATTCTGCTTTAAAAAAGATTATTTAGCAAAGTTGCATTTATTCTTTCTTTGCGTTTTCTGCAAACAATGTTCTCTGGTAGGAGACCACCTTTGAGACTGTTCAAAAGTGTTCATAAAGACCACTTTTGAACAGTCCAAAAGGTGGTCTTAATACAGGAATTTTACTGTATAACGATTTACTTCTTGAGAGGACACCTACGAAAATTATATACATACATGTAGAAAGAATCTGCTGTATTGCCTATTATTATTATTATTATTATTGTAACGATCCCTTGCGCCGTTGTGCATTTTTCAGATCTCCAAAATAGCTACTTTTCTTATACAAATCCGTGATATTTTTCTCATTGAGGCGGTTCTTACGAGTACCTACATCCTATGTCTTGGAGCAGAAATAATGTATAACCCCGTACAACCCCAGTTATCACTATAGAATGTGGGGTTTAGGGCGTGTCCATTTCACGGGCTTGTTCACGTGATGTATTATTATTATTATTTGCATCATTATTGCTGTTGACAACGCGAAAATCGCCCCTCGACTAAAGACTATAAAGCCATCCCGTCTAATAATAATAATAATAATAACAATGAAAATTATGTGACATTTTGCATGCGGTACATCTTTACAAATATATTGGAAGCTGAACATTTTCATATAAAATATTTTTTTTTTTATTTTTTTTTTCAATTTGTATTCGCATTCTACTCAAACATATTGTTGGTACTAGTTGGAACTGGCTCGACGAGGCCGTTCTAACGATTACCCACAATCTGTGTTTTTGACATTACGATAACACACCCGTGCGACATAGTGCATTTTTCCACATCTCTAAAATGGCTACTTTTTTAAGAAAACCAGAAACATTTTTCTTATTGATACTGTAAACATAAGTTGTGGGTGTTTGTTAGAGCAGCCTCATAGAGGCTGTTCAAACAAGTACCTACAACCTAAGTCTTGTTCTCGTTAGAACAGCCTCATTGAGGCTGTTCTAACGAGTACCCACAATCTATGTCTTGGAGCAGAAATCAGAAAAATAACGTATACCCCCGTACACCCCTGTAACCTCTAAATAAAATGGGGTTCAAGGGCGTGCTCATTTCACGGACTTGGTCACGTGATGATTTGGATTACAGTTTCTTTGTTCATGTCACTTGTGATGTAAATTCTTATTCGGCGAGTCATTGTGCGTTTCGAAACACGCCAATACAAATACTTTGTAAATTTTATCGCCGAAAAAAGAAGAAGAAGAAATATTGTGACATTTTATACTTTTTACTTGCTGTTCTGTCGAATACCCAATATCTATACTTTCATGATTATTCTTGTTAACCCCTTAAACCCCTGTTATGCATAAGAATTTATTTTTCTGTTTCCCACATTCACCCCACTGTGTGACCTAATAGTGCTAAGAACTTTCTGGAAAGAAATGAGTCAGGGATTAATTCTATTTGAAAACAACTTGTTTACAAGGAAAAGTACTTAGGAAACTTCCAGAAAGTTCAGGTTTGCATTATTTTTAGAAAATTACCTAATCTTATTCCACAGCACTCTAGAACGTTCTAGAGAATTCTTAGGGTCTACAAAAGAGCTTGATTTTTCTCTTTGAGTCAGACTTTGGGGTTTGATGTTTGGGTTTTCAAGAAAATTTATTTCTAAATCACACCGGTTACCGCAGTACAACGAACGCGACAGAGTACAACGAACGCTACAGAAATCATGACGTCACAGCAGTATTTTCGGTATGAAAAAGGTTTATTTTAGCCCAGATCCTAATCTTTTTGGGTGGTTATTTTGCATAGCTGCAGAGTAATGGTATTACCATTTACTGATACAGTTGCAGAGAATTCTGTTCAATATTAACGAAAACATAAACAATTTTCTTTCGTCTAGTGTGTTTTCACCAACCCCAGCATACTTCGGTAAATGTTTTTTGACAGTAACTCATCTTTTGTGCACATGATTTTGTGATTTATATGTTATTGCGATTTCAGAGCATCCATTGATGCATTTGCTTGAGCCCCATTTCATGTCAATACCCATTGAATCCGTGGATGGTTCAATGGTTAATTTTGTTGTTAGGGTACACCTTACCACGGGTTATAATACACCATAACGCGGTTAGTCAGCACAATTTGGGTACAACAAACACGGATTATATTCTTCATAAATTGAACTATTTGTTTGAATTGGGATTTAACGTCCCCGTAAACACTATTTAGGTCATTTTGGAGACGTTGCTTACAATTCTGTGGGAGTTTCAACCGACATTGAGATGAAATGAAATCTCAAGCCCTGCCCCGCGATGAAACCAGAAGACTGATATGCATTGGGCGATCTGGCATTCTGGCTCACACCGCTTTGCCTGGGCAGGCTTAGTCCTTTTAAACGGTTTACGAGTACTCGTTTGTGGTCAGATTAAGCTCTGCGTGGAAGCACCATGCAGCCCAATTTATTTCTCAAGCCCCGATGGGCGGGGGCGAAATAAATTGAAATAAAATTCTTTAATCCTCCAGCGAAGGCATGATACATTATGCTGTTTTTAATTCAAAACGATCCATTTTGCTGTTACATACTCTTTAATGCCTGTTTGATTCTCATTATGATCCCCGAACTTATACACGTGCGAATTTAAAGGGTTGGGTAAAAATCTTGGACAAAGGGGACGGGTGAACACATTTATTCTGGCTTTCCAGAACGTTTTTACCACATCCCCACTTATGAACAACTGAAACCCAACTTATTTAGTTTCGGCATTGTTTGGGAGGGGAGACTCTTGGATTTATAGATTCCTTTCTTTGCTTCTGAAAATAGTTTTTATGCCCCCCCCCCCTCCCCCCACGAGAATCTTTGATTCGGTGTGTGTGTGTGTGGGGGGGGGGGTATATAGTATTTGCCCATTCTGACCAAGGGCCATAACTCTGTTTCATTTTTGGCTGAATTATCTCCTCTTAAAATTTTGCAAAAACTCAGAAATTGGCTCCCACGGGGGGGGGGGGGGGGGGGGGGGGCATTGGTCACCTATAGTTTCAGCTCTTGTTGTAATGATATGGACCCAATATGAGTTAATGGCGAGTATATGGAGTGTGTTCCAGTTTTGTCTGGGTCCCGAATGGGACTGTTCTTAGTCCTCTGTTATATTCCCTGTATATTAATCATATTTACACCGCCATTGACTCAGAAATAAGACTGTTCGCAGACGACTGGGTATACTGCCGGGAAATTAGAGTTACAGAGGACTAACGTAAACTTCGGAACCAAATGGATAGGCTAGGATGATGGGCATGAAAATGTGGCATGACTTCATGCGAACAAGTCCGTGAAATAACCACCCCTTACTCTATATTGAGAAAACTGTGATTTAAGGGGATATACATACTTTTTTATTATATCTGCTATAAGATATAGGTTGTGGGTACACGTTAGAACCGCCTCCTTGAGACGATTCTAACGAGCACCCACAACCTATGTTTGCAGTATAAATAGGAAACATATAACGGATTTTCATCAGAGAAGTAGCCATTTAAGAGATGTGAAAAATACACTATGTCGCACGGGTGTGTAATACTGGAGTGGGTTTTCAGGCCGTTTAATGCAATACCTTAAGAAGATAAGTAGGCAGAGAACCAATAAAATTGAGGGTTCGTGCGTTAGAACTCCTTGAGTATCATTTCATATGATTCTCGGACTCCCAGAAATTCGAGGGCGAATTTCAATGTGGAGGGGGAGAATGTCATAGCGTATAGGTATATAGCACACTTGTTCTGCCTTTCGGTACAAGCCGGCTTTTACAGCAACGTGGTAGATTTGCTTATCAATCCGGCGGCCCGGGTTAGAACCCCGGCCGGGCCAAAGGTGTGTAGCATTTTTGTCACCTGTTACACAATGTCAGTAAAAAGTCATTAATGTCCACGAAGAACAAAACTGGACCGAAAACGGCACCTTGTGAGACACCAGACAAAACTTGAGCCCAATCCTAAGTTTCATTGTTAGAATCGGCAATAGTATACATGGTGTTGGGGTCATCTGGATGACCAGTATCGCTAAACTCAAACTCAGCCATAATGTATCTTTCTGAAATAAAGAATATAAGACTCTTACTTGGGTATTCTTACGACGTGAATGTCGTAACAATGGAGAGAAGCATAGTTGTAAAAAGGGAAAAAATCGCTTATGGTGAGATTCGAACCTGGGACAATCGGATAAAATCAACTGCTCTAAGCACTAAGCCAAAGCGTCAACTGTCTTCCTCAGTTGTTTTCCGCATAATCAACCAAGGCAGGTATAATGTAGGTTAGGTGCTGCGGGCCGTAACACCTCATCCCTTTTCTTCAAGTCCGTATGTTGACGCGAGGTCATTTTTGCGAAGAAAGTCAAATCCCGGGCGAGACACAATCTTCCGACATGACAGCCATAATGAAGGAATGGAGCATAGCTGAAAAAAAAAATCGACTCTGTGCGAAAGAGTCGTATCCATGATGCAGTTGTCATTGGTTATAAACCTGTAGGCCAAGGAACATAATTCAGGATTAGAAGTTGTGGGTCGTAACAGTATCAGGGGCGTAGCTGGAAGAAAATCATTTGTACGCGAACCAAAGAAAAACTAAAAATAATAACTCCGTTTACCAAATGGGGACCACTCTTACAGGAAAGAATTTGCTCCCATCAGGGAGCAAATCCCTTCTTCTTCTTCTTCTTCTTCTTCTTCTTCTTCTTCATCATCATCATCATCATCATTATCATCATCATCATCATCATCATTTTCTTCTTCTTTTTCTTCTTACTTCTTCTCTCTGCTTCTTTTTTTTTCCTCTTCTTCTTTTTTCTACTTTTTCTTCTTTTTTTCATCTTCTTCTTCTCCCTCTTATTTTCTTCTACTTTTTCTTCTACGTCTACTTTTTACGTTTGTAATGTGTACGCAAGTGCGTATCTGCGTACAGGTAGCTACGCCCCTGAGTATGATGGACAAACTTTCATATCTATCCAACACACTGATTTCTTTTGCTGGCTTGTTTCTTCGTTTGGTTGGGAGTTTAACAGCCCAGCAAGACTATTTAGGCCACATCGAGACAGTTAGTTTACCATGAAGGCTTATAAAACCAGCACAGTGCATATTCTTACGCCAGAATTTGACAACCACCCTTCTTGAGTCAGTGAAAGGGAGAGAATGACCGTGTGTGTATTTTGAGTTATATGTCTCAACAACCCGCTAAGGTTATACAGAGAGGGGGGACTCATTTAACGACTCGTCAGAAAGTTTGGAGAAGCCAAAAATCGAACCCATGACCCTGGTTTATGAGGTGAGTAAAACAGAATGATTACCAAAGAGAACATTTCATGGCACACCCATTTCAGATTCTTTTTCTTGCATTACTTAAATCTAAAACATAGATTTTGAATATGCGGTCACTTCAACTGCTAACGTCCATTGTGACGTTAAGTGACGTCGCAATACGGGCAGCGTACACGACTTTCTATACAAATAGCGCACATCAGACACCCTTTGAGTTAAACACCTCAGAATTCTCGACTTCAATGCCAGCCCTTCGTAGAAAACCCGGGTAGGATAGAAAGTTTCTATCCCAGGGTAAAATCTATGATTTCCTCGTCAGGTGTGCAAGAACTTGTAAAACGGGGCTATTTTTTGGTTGCTCGCAGAATTTGATCGCTTTCAGCGATCAGACTATGTGCGTGCGCAACTTCTGTACTAACAAATTATTTTGCAGATTCGTGTGGTTGCACTGTTAGTGTTGTCTCATTGAAGTTGGTTTTGCTCAGTATAGCTCATTGTTGGCTATTTGAACTGTCCCTCTGTAGTTTTATATTGTTTACATGTTTATGTACAAGTTATTCTTGGGCCCCATCCACCGCTGCTTGTGGAAATAAATGGACTGCATGATACTTCCACACAGAGCTGAAACCCGTCGCACAGGACTACTGGTTAACCACTTAGAAGGTCTTAGTCTTCCCAGGCAAAGTGATGCGAGTCCGACCGTTCCTTCATCTACATGCGAACCCTATTATTCTCCTTGGGCGGTAGATTTGAGATGTCGTTAAATCTCAATGACGCCGGGATAAAAAGACTTGCAAAATTGGAAACAATTCCAAAATGACCTTAATAGTATCGACGGGGACGTTAAAGCTCAGTTCAAACAAACAACAGGTTATTTTGTGACCTTTTTTGATGGATTATAGCGACTGTTTATTGTGCATCTGTTGTAAAAAGTTGTCTCCATGTCATAGACACGCCTTACAAACCAAAACACGTTTTTGTTTTAGGAATGGCCAAGCGCATACCGTGCATATTGAAATTTTTCAACTAAAGGGCAAATATGTATCGTTCCTCTTGGCTGTTTCTTGAAAAATGGCGCTTATAATGGGTAAAAATGTCCAGATTCGGTTTTTCATATCCGTGTTTGTTGTTCCATTTGTTCCGTGTTTAGTGTACTCAGACTCAACACATGTTCCGTGGTAAGGTGTACCCGTGTTTCAAGGTCGTGAGCCAAGAAAAATCGGTACGATTCTTATTCTAAATGTTTTTTTATGAATTATTAAAAATAGTATACTTACTTCGATGCCTAGAGACATGGAAAACCCATATGTCATTTATTTCTGATTGATAGACCCTTAAATCTTGAAGTTTTGTTTTTCTACCTATTTTGGCCTAATTTATGGCTTTGATTTCCCTTCTCTGACCGTGTCATAACTTAAAATTTGGACAAAACAACAAAAACACAATCTGTTGTCATCGCAAAACCAACAGAAAAACGTAAATCGTGATATGTTCGACAAAATAAAGGAAACATTGAACTCACACTTCTCCTGTCAAAAAAAAAAAGACGGTAGCGTTTGTTGTACTCAGTCGCGTCACGTTGTACCGCGGTAACCGGTGTGTAAATTCTGTGTTGGATTGTCAAAGGATATTCATGTTGAACTTTTTCCCTCATTCGCCGGAAATTACCGAGTTGAATATCGATTTCCGTAGGAAATCGGCAGTTAAAGTTACCTGTATAGTTTGAAGGTTTTTTATATTAAAATTATGAAGGAAAAAAATCTTAACTCCTCGTATCTTCTTTATCCTTAACACTAGAAAAAAGTCACTGTTATCCTCATGTAAGAAAATTATTCAGTTTTTATTTGGTGCATTTCAAAATGATGAATAATTAATTCTTATTGCTTCCATCTGCAATTTAATGTCATGCCTATATGCTCCATAGACGGCAATGCATTTTTTAAAAAAACGTTCAGATTTCCATGTTTGGTTGCCAATATTAAATAGAAATGATTTGTTTGGAATTAAGTCACTGTTATAGACTGTTAGACTGTTGTTCAAAGTTTACGATGATATAAAGTTTATTTCTACTGAAAAATGATAAGTTGCTTCCCCGAGAGCTTAAAAATCGTTTATAAGCTGTTTTTCAGTACTGCAGTTAATGATGCGAAAATCGCTAAGTCCACATCATATGTACCAGAAATCGTATGAAACCTGTAAAGCTTTTTTTTGTATTAATTTTGTAATAACTAGTTATAAACAACATGCGGATAATATACTTGATACAGTGGTTATATTTCTCGGATTTCTTTATTGCGCTGCGTACCAACGCAGCGCCATTTGTAATGAGTTTGAGACACGGACTAAGTAATCATGAAACTTGACTTTTCAATGATGTAAGCGAATTGTCAGTTACTGAAGTTCGCGTTATTGATAAAAGTAAAACACTTTTTTAACAATTTTAATTTGCAACTACATTCAATTATACATTTGTAATCTGAATTTTTGTCATTCGCATTCTATTTTTGATACATTCTGGATTTTTAATAACGAACTATGTTTTTCGTTTTAATCATCGAAAGGGAATTCGGTTTTGATTATTGTTTTAATTTCAGTCAGTACAGTCCTGAATATAGGCCTGATATTTCATTCTTGAGTTATCCCAAATTAAAATTCATTGTTTGAAATGGATGACGGTATGTCTATGTGTGTTTAAAATAGACGACAGTGCTCCTACACAGAATGGTACAATCTACGGTTTAAACGTATCCCTTTCGATTCCTATGATTGTTTAACTGCGCAATAATTAAGCCTGTTACTACAGCAAAGATTAACCCTTTCAACCCTGAAGCCCGGCGCAGATACTTATGCAAACAAAATGTAGATCCTGATGAGATGGAGTATAATGAGCCACCATATAAGGATATATAACTTGTTATCCTGATGACTCTTCTAAGTTAGATACTGTATCAAGGAGAATGGACTTGCCCAAAGTCAGTGATGGTGAGTCCACTCCGAAAACTCAGGGGTGGAAGTGTTAAAAGGGTAAATAAATCAAAGCACTGACAGCACTAATAGGTCGAGTATCTCTGAGTGCTGTCAGTGTCTGAGTGTAGATTGGAAAAATGGTCCTGAAGGGGAACTTGAACTGTTTCGTTTAACCCTTTACCCTAAGCAAACAGTGTAGACCCTGATCGGACACCGCGTTCTGATATGGGTCTACACTGTTTGCAAAACCCAACACATGATTCCAGTCCAGATTCTACAGATAATTCTCTAGCATGTACGCAACACTATGAACTCACAGCGGTACAAATAATGCGGCTTTTTTTTGTCCGAGTGACCCCTACCTTGATTTCCTAAAAACACGCCTATAAAATTTTGACCCCCTGAAACCCCACTTTTATATAGTACAACTGGAGTTAACGGTGACACCCATTATCTTTTCGAATTTCTGATTAAAAATAGCTTGTAGATGCCCGTTAGAACCGCCTCGCCCAGGCGGTTCTAACGAGTACTCACAATTTATATTTTGAACAAAAATATGATAAATATAAGATTTTCTTCTATCTGAAAATTTTTATTTTTTGACGATAAATTTTTCAATGTATTTGAATAGGTGTTCTTTAGTAAGGAGTGATAGTCACGTAAGCGCAAACGTTGAAAGCTCTGTGCTTAGTAACTAACTGTTTTTTTCTTTTATGTTGGTCTGGGAGGGTAGGAATTTACAGTGATTTCTGGTAGCTGGTTACTTCCCATCAGGCACATGACGTAATTGTGACGTCACATCAACGTCGGTGCAACGTCATGACTTTTATGCAACATCACATCTACGTCTGTGACGTTGAGTTGACGTTGCCCTTGCGACGTGTGCCTGCTGGGTTATTGATATACATACACGCGTCACAAGGTATGCAACGTTTGCAAGTGGACGTTTGAGGCGTTTCGCGGTATCCTATCAAAAACCGTTCCACAAATCTTCTTCTTCCTAGAAGAGGTTAGAAGTTTTCTGTAAAATTTACCTTTTGGAGGTAGAGTTAAGCATAACATTCCACAATTAAAATCCCGGTATTTATGTACATGGTCTAGCTATCACCTTCAAATACTCTATAAAGACTTCCAAGAAAAAAGACGCGAAATAAAATAGTGCCCTCTTACTTTGCTTCTTTGCGATGTTTCCATTTCGCCCAACCCCTCATGCAGCCTCTGCAATCATCAGTGTCGGAAAGAAAACTCTTTACAATATGTTTGCCAGGAAAATTGTCTTTGGTAACATCTGCACACATATAATATGGCCCTCAGTCGTGTACAATAATTGCTTTGGTAGCACCGATGTTTGCTTCTGTTCATTTTGCCTGTACATTTGTCACCTGTCAATGCTTGGACAAAAAATTAATTCCGTCTTCATTGGACATTCTTCATAATTGCTCGAGTATGTTGACTGCTGCATTTCGTTGGCTGACTTTTTTGATGACCTTAATTAAGGCTGCCAGTAAATCTTCTTTCCTTGCTGCCATGCATTATATGCACGAGTACGATACTGTTAATTTGCTTGAACAGGCAACATGAACCCAAGGAAATCGTTCGACTACTGCTGAAGCGGCCGATTGCTTGTCCATGAGAAGTTGTGCACAAACCACTGCAATTCCTAGTATGCACCATTTGCCCACTCGCAGGGCTCATGCTCGTACTTATAGCCATGTGTACCTGACGTGTGTTCCATGTAAATTGCTTCTCCAATATTATGGCCTACACGGATGAACAGAAATGTTTGTCAAATAGACAATATGCATTTAGAAAAAGGCATAATTGTGAAACTCAGTTGAGCACGGTTATTAATGACTGGGTAGAAATCTTGGACAACGGGGGACAGGTTTGACACATTCATTCTGGACTTCGAGAAGGCTTTTGACACACACCCTCATGCTCTACTGAAATTCAAATTACAACATGTATCTGATTACGGCATTGTGGGGAAGAGTCTCAAATGGATATATTATTATGCTCCCCGAAGAATTTCGGGGGAGCATGTGGTCGCCGCTTCGTCCGTGCGTCCGTCCCGCTCTTGTCTACGCAAATTCTCAGAAACTACTGGTCGGATTTTAAAGAAACTTCATGGGAATATTAGGTATCGAAGGTGGATGCGCATGTCACCTGCGTATTTTGGTTCGACGATTTTTCCAACAGTTATGGCCCTTTGATGAATTATGCATGAACAGATAGGGTACGGTTCGTGTCCACGCGACTTCTCAGCAACAACTTGCAGAAATTCAACGAAACTTCAATAGAATCTTAAGCAGCAATAGGGGATGCGCATATTATCCGTGCTATCTGGTTAGATGATTTGTCACAGAGTTAAGGTACTTTGTTTAAAGCTGCAGTGTAAGGTCACTGTGGCTATATTTAGAAAAACTTTGTCATCACTCTGCTGCCTACATTTATTGATGGATTTTAATATAACTTCACACAAATGTTGGGTATGATAATATCTTGAGCATGTTCGACTTTCAGGGTCCTGGGCTCAAGGTCAATGTCACTGTGGCTACTTTTCGAAAAGTTTGTTTTCGCTCTAGTGCCTACATTTATTGATGGATTTTAATATAATTTTACACAAATGCTGGGTGTGATAATATCTCGAGCAAGTTTGACTTTCAGGGTCCTGGGCTTAAGGTCAAGGTCACTGCGGCTATTTTTAGAAAAAAAAAAACTTTGTCATCGCTCTAGCGTCGTCATTTGCTGATGGATTTTAATATAACTTCACACAAATATAATCCATTATGAAGTACAGTGCGTATACATAGTATACCACTCTTTAACAAGGATAATGTTTCCTGTTCCGACTATTGCACCTTCGGGGAGCATCCATCAGTTTCACCGATATTCCTGTTTTCTTTGTTGCCGAAAATAGCGAGTTATTGGTGAATCTTCGGAGTGGGCTCCAGTTTTGTCTGGGGTCCTACAAGGGACAGTTCTTGGGCCACTGTTAGTCTCCCTGTCTATTAATAATATTTCCACAGGCACTGACTCAGAAATCTGACTGTTCGCAGACGATTGCTACCGTGGAATTAGAAATACAGATGACTCACTGAAACTTCAGAAGGATACATATAGACTTGTAGATGTTCGGCACGAAATGGGGCATAAGATTTTAGCCCGTTTAGCTCGTAATACAATATTATGCGAGTACCTAGGAAGAGAGCCAATAAAACTGAGGCGTCTTACACCTGAAAGAGAACTATCCTCGGGAATGTGGATTCCAATAAATACCCTGTTCTGACAATACACACATTAGCGACATGTATACTAAGGCAAATAAAACGCTTGGTTTCCTGAGGCGAAATCTTCATCAGTGTCCTCAGGATGTAAAAGTCGGCAGCATATAAAGGAATTGTTTGGCCAATCTTGGAATGTGGTAGTTGTATCTGGGACCTCTTGGGAGTGATCCTCGATGAAGAAATTGAAAAAAAAAATTCAGAATAGAGCTGCTGCATTTTATAACAAGCAATTACTGCTTTGAAACTGGGAGTATGACTGGAATACTAGGAAAATTATGATGTGATGGAAGTCTCTGACGAATACGAGAAGAGACAGTAGGCTCATAATGTTATACAAAGGTCTAAAGGGTTCTGTCAGCACTCAACAGAAGACCTTGTTCCTCCAGCTATAGGCGCGGTAGAAATCACCATTCATTAACATTTCAGACACCTTGCACAAGAACTGACATTTATAAAGAATCTTTCTTCCGTCGGTCCATTAGAGTGGAATGCTCTTTCCGATTTGATCATTTCCACAGTAATAGGTACCGAGAGTACTGAAGCTAATTTTGCCTCTTTGGTGAGAGCCAGGGACTAACTTAACGGATCCTGATCTTTGAATGTCATTTGACGTATCCTCAGAAATAATTCCGAATTCTGATTCTGGTATGTGACTTTACCGATGGAGAAGAATCAGCGTTTCCTAAGGTCATCCCAGGAGGAAAATATAGAGTCACTCACCTCAGAGTGTATGGCCCCCGCCCATAGGGGCTTGAAGAATTATATGGGCTGCATGATGCTTCCACGCAGAGCTGAATCTGGCCCGCATACTAGTACTGGTAAACCGCTTAGAGGATCTAAGCCTGTCCAGGAACCGCGGTGCGAGGCGGACCGTCCATGCTAATAAACCCTATTGGTTTCATTGGGCGACAGGGTTTTAGATGTCATTTCATCTCAGTGTCGGGTAAAAGTCCCACACAATTGGAAGCAACGTCTCCAAAATGACCTTTACAGTGTTGACGGGGACGTTAAACCTCAAATCAACCAACCAACCAACCAACCTCAGAGTGTAAAGGACACTTCAGTGTTTTTCACGCGGTGCTTTCGGCGAAAGAATTCCATGCATTCATTTTGCATGTAGGAGTTGCTTATGATACGATATTTTGCAACCAGAAATTATTATATAGTACATGAAAATGAAAAGAAACAAAACGTCCCCTCGCAATTGCTTACAAGTCATCATGTGAATATGCCCTATTAAGCATAATAAGATTACCTTTGATGCTTCTATGATGATAGCTTTGTCTTCTATCCTGTTCACAAGGTTTTTAATGTTAAGGTCATTGTGACCTTGACATTTGACCACTGACCTTGAAAATCTATAGGATTCATCCTCTCGCCACGGGGAAAATTTATGGAAGGTTGGATGATTCAAAGATGATTGCTTTGTTTTCTATCGTGTTCTTAGTTTGTTTTAATGTCAAGTTCATTGTGACCTTGACCTTCGACCCTGAAAATAAATAGGGTTTATCCTCTCCATGGGGAACACTTGTGGAAGGTTTGATGCTTCTGTGATGACTGCTTTGTCTTCTATCATGTTTACAAGTATTTTAATGTCAAGTCCATTGTAAACTTGATCTTTGACCCTTGGCCTTGAAAATAAATTGGGTTCATTCTCTTTCCATGGGAAACATGCATGGAAAGTTTGGTGCTTCTTTGATGATAGCATTTGTATTCTATCCTGTTCAAAAGCTTTTTAATGTCAAATCCGTTGTGACCTAGACATTTGACCATTGACCTTGCAAATCAATAGGGTTCATCTTCTTTCTATGGGGAATATTTATTGTGGGTTTGATGCTTCTGTGATGATTGTTTTGTCTTCTATCCTGTTCAAAAGGTTTTTAAAGTCATGTCCATTTTTACCATGACCTTAGATCTTGAAAATCTATAGGGTTCATTCTCTCTCCATGGGGAACATTTGTGGAAGGTTTGATGCTTCTATGGTGAAAGCTTTGTCTTCTATCCTGTTCGCTATGTTTTAATGTCAAGTCTATTGTGACCTTGACGCTTGACTTGAAAATCAATAGGGCTCACCCTTTCTCCATGGGTAACATTTGTGGAAGGTTTGATGCTTCTGTGATGATTGCTTTGTTTTCTATCCTGTTGACAAGCTTTCTAATTTCAAGTCGATAGTGACCTTGACCTTTGACCAATGACCTTGAAAATCAATAGGTTTCATCCTCTTTTCATGGAGAACATTTCCGGAATGTTTGATGCTTCTACGATGATAACTGTCTTCTATCCTATTCACAAGATTTTTAATGTCAAGTCCATTGTGACATTGACATTTGACCTTGAAATGAATAGTTCCATCCTCTCTCCATGGGGAACATGTATGGAACGTTTGATCCTTCTATGATGATAGCTTATTTTTCTATCCTGTTCACAAGGTTTTTAATGTCAAGTCCATTGTGATCTTGACATTTGTCCCTTCACCTTGAAAATCGACAGGTTTCATCCTCTCTCCATGGGGAAAATTTACGGAAGGTTTGGTGCTTTTAGGATGATAACTGTCTTCTATCCTGTTCACAAGGTTTTTAATGTTAAGTCCATTGTGACCTTGACATTTGACCTCGAAAATCTTTAGTGTTCATCATCGCTGCACGGTAAACATTTGTGGAAAGTCTGATACTTCAATGGTGATAGCTTTGTCTTTTATCTTGTTCACAATGTTTTCAATGTCAAGTCCAATGTTAACTTGACATTTGACCCTTGACCTTAAACATCAATAGGATTTATTCTCTCTCCAAGGGAACGTTTATGGAAGGTGTGGTGCTTCAGCGATGATGGCATTGTCTTCAAACCTGTTCACAAGGTTCCGTACACAACACAAACACCCACACATGGACGCGTGGTATCGCCCGCAACTTTGTTGCGAGGGGATAATAACGAACAATCATGTAATGTGTCATTGAATGGTGATTGATAGTCATTCAAAATTCCTTATGTATTCGGTTGCTTATAAAGTTTGCGGCGAAATGCTCTTTATGACCTGCTGGCGATGGTTCATCTTCTCTGATTATGGTTTGCTCTGCACTCAGTTGGAAATGACCTTAGAAAACCTTTCATATAATGAATCAGTAAGCAAAGGCACACTCTCATGAATTAGGTCCAACTCTTTAAAGACAGTACCGGCCCCTATAGCTCAGTTGGTAGAGTGTCTGGAACGGGCCTCCGTGACCTAGTGGATAAGAGCAAGAGCGCTGACTCTTAATCACTAAGTCTCTCACCGCTGTGGGTTCGAGCCTCGCTCGGGTAACATGTGAGACGCCAAATTCTGCAACGGAAGGTAAGGTGTTTTTTCTCCGGGTACTCTGGTTTTCGCCCACCTCTGATTAACGATCGGCTCAATATGAGTGAAATAATCTTGAAAGGGCCGTAAAACCAAACCCCCCCCCCTAAAAAAACAAAACAAGACAAAAAAAAAAAAACAATAAACGGTAAACTAGATCGCGCTACCGATGGTATACCTTCGCAAATACCCGTTTTTTCTATGAATAACACTAATGACCATTTATTAGCTAGCCATATACATGTGAGTTACAAAAAATTTGCAAAGAACATTCTAACTGATAAGCAAAGTTTCAGAAGTGTAGCTCTTAAAGTTTAGAAGATATGGCAAAGTCATACTTTTTGACCTTTGACCTTGGATTATGTTGAGGTCCCCAAAAACTATCCCAATTTATTCTATATTCCAATGGCCATCCAATAACCAAGTTTCAGAAGTGTAACACCAATAGTTTAGAAGATATGGCAAAAGTCATACTATTTGACCTTGGGGTCATGTTGAGGTCAAGGTCACAACAAAAATATCCCAATTTATTCTATATTCCGAGAGCCATCCAATAACTAAAGTTTCAGAAGTGTAACTGCAATAGTTTTGAAGATATAGCAAAATCATACTTTTTGACATTTGACCTTGGGGTCGTGTTGAGGTCGAGGTCACACCAAAAGTAGCCCAATATATTCTACATTCCAAGGGCCATCTAATAAGCAAAGTTTGACAAAGGGAACTCAAATAGTTTAGAAGATATGGCAAAGTCATACTTTTTTACCTTTGTACTTGGGGTCATGTTGAGGTCAAGGTCACACCAAAAGTAGCCCAATTTATTCTATATTTCAGAAGTGGAACTCCAATACATGTAGTTTAGAAGATAAGGCAAAATCATACTTTTTGACCTTTGACCTTGTGGTCATGTTGAGGTCAAGGTCACGCCAAACGTAGCCCAGTGCCATCTACATCCCATGTACCTGTTACAGGCAAAGTTTGAAAAGTGTACCTTAACCGGTTTCAGAGGAGATACATTCCACAGAAATGTGACGGACGGACGGACGTACGTATACATACAGACAGACAGACAGACAGACAGACAGACAGACAGTCCCACGGACTGACAGACACTCGACTCTGACACGAAAACAATATACCCGATTTTTCTTTGAAAAAGCGGGTATAAAACAGTTGTTTTCCGCAGCGCTTCCTCCTTTGCTCCAACATGGAGCAATTTTTTACTTGTCTTATTTTGTCTCAGTTTTGTTACATTTATGTTTTCATTCATTATGAATGGGCGGCAAATATGTCAAAAGGACAAAAATTGTCGAAATCATTAACTGTGAAATGGCGATTAAAACCACCATGAAAAGTTAATTGGCAGTCTGAAGCCAGTGATTGATTTTGTTTGTTTGTATTGGAGTTTAACGGTCCAGTCAATACTATTTAGGTCAGTTTTGAGCCGGTCAGTTTACCTGTCCACACTTTTCCTGAGCAAGCTTATACGTAAGCGGTTAACCAGTACAGTGCACATTCGCCTCATCGAGGGGGTTCAAACGAGCACCAGCAATCTATGTTTTGTGCAGAACAAAACACTGTTTGCTATTCTGGTAATTTCTGTTAATGAGTTTCAACTCTGCCTGTCCGCACAATTACTTTGCAAACAGTGTAGAGCATGGTGCGACTGCTCAGGATGAGCCGTCTTTCCTCCAGATCTACACTGTTTGCAATTCTGTTGATGACTTTGACTAAACCACCGTCAATAAAAATGGAATTGTCTAAATTCACATCACGAAATCACGCCTATACTGACACATTTTACCACAAAAAAAAAAAAAAAAATGAAAATGCTTAGATAGAAATTTCTGCTATTTTTCATACTTCTGTTCCAAAAATAGATTATAGGAACTCGTCAGAATCGTCTCGGTGAGGCAGTTCTAACGAGTATCCACAATCTTTGTTTTGATCAAAAATAAGAAAAAATAATAATAACTACTGTAAACCCCAGTTTTACTGTATAAAACTTATTTATCTTCAATGCAGCTGGTGCTGTGCCGTGTGGCGGCCGTAAAAAGTCTCCCCGTACATCCATCAAAGTGCAGATTATATTTTCTGGTCCTTTGGGATCATTGGGTTCATTTAGAATCATTTTGAAAATAGAGTTCTGCTTAAGTCGGTGCTAGAGGGCGTGGCCGGTGTCGCACATTTCAGTATTGGTCATAAACAGACTCAATAAAACCGAGTCTGCTATTTTCGTTTATTTGGTGTATTCTTTGCTTCCAAAGGATCTAACTATTCAGAACTTATTTATCTTCACTGCAGCTGGTGCTGTGCCGTGTGGCGGCCGTAAAAAGTCTCCCCGTACATCCATCATAGTGCAGTTTATATTTTCTGGTCCTTTGGAATCATTGGGTTCATTTAGAATCATTTTGAAAATAGAGTTCTGCTTAAGCCGGTGCTAGAGGGCGTGGCCGGTGTTGCACATTTCAGTACTGGTCATGAACAGACTCAATAAAACCGAGTCTGCTATTTTCGTTTATTTGGTGTATTCTTTGCTTCCAAAGGATCTAACTATTCAGAACTTATTTAAGGAGCCACAATAATAATACAGGTGTGTTTTTGTAATGAGAGCTGGATCAATCAATCAATCAATCAATCAATCAAATATTTTATTCTCTCAATCCATCATGCATAATGGCAATATAAGGCGATACAAACAATTGTTATAATAATTCAGAGATGAAAGAATCTACTTTAGTAGAAACCGTCCTCTGTCCGAATTTTCCACTATTTTCCGCATATCAAAGGTATGTCTTTTGTTTAAAGATTAATAAAGGCATTTCTTTTGCTTTTTTGATTTGAGGTTTTAGAGTAACAGTCAGTTAAATAATGTATACCCCTTTAAACCCCAGTTTTACTATATAAAAGTGGGGTACACGTGGGTCAGAATTATATAGGTGTGTTATCGTGATGACGAAGTTAACAAACGTGCTTTAATTTAACAATGAGTTGGCGCGTGCCCGTCGTCCCCCACTATGTGTTAATCTTTAAAGTGTCAATCATGTGTAACCCTTAAAGTGCCAATCATAACATTGAAGATAGCAATTAGTTTAATTAAAATAAATAAATAAATAAATAAATAAATAAATAAATAAATAAATAAAGTAACAGTCTCATCATTGTTCTCTTTTTGTGATTGATTCGATAGACAATTTTTGTGGTGTCTTGATTTATGTACAGTTTTATTAACTCTTAAAGTGTAGATCATAACTAGTGCAGATGACATTTTCAAGGTTTTGAGTTGATTAATTTCGAAAACACGTCTATTAAAAGATATTGAAAATTTTACCACCAAAATATGAAAGTATTCAGATAAAAAAATGCTACTTTTCGTATTTCTTCTCGAAACATAAATTGATGGAATCGTTAGTTCCACCTCAGCGAGGCGGTTCTTACGACAAACAACAATACATGTTTTAGCAGAAATAAGAAAAATAATGATCCATATTTTACTACATAAAAGTGGGTAATATGGGGTGTTTTTGTGATTTGATCATAAAACTATTGCAGCCCATTCACATATTAAGTGCATGCCTCATTTTAATAAATAAATAAATAAATAAATAAATAAATAAATGAATAAATAAATATGCCGTATCTGTAATCACCTTCTGTGACCGACTTTTAAGGCACTTTTTATATCTTTCTTGAATTCTTAGTGTCAACCATATCTCGACAAACAACATTTTTCGAAATTGTGTTAAAATTGTTTAGGACAAACATTACAGCCGATTCAAATATGAGTGAAATGTCCTTGTATTAATAAATACATTCCTTTTTTTTTTTTTTTTTGGGGGGGGGGGGGTTACGGCCCTTTCAAGATTATTTCACTCATATCGAGCCGATCGTTCAACAGAGGTGGGCGAAAACCGGAATACCCGGAGAAAAACCGCCTGACCTTCCGTTGCAGAACTTGGCGTCTCACATGTGACCTGAGCGAGGCTAGAACCACAGCGGTGAGAGACCTAATGATCAAGAGTCAGCGCTCTTAACCACTAGGCCACGGAGGCCCGTATAAATAAATAAATAAATAGGCTTATCTGTGTTTACACATTATGTAACTTTTATGGCGTCCTTTCAATTATTCAGGGAATATCTAATACAATATACTGTATATCGGTATAGTGTTAACTCTTAAGGTGTCAATCATGACTTGGGAAGACAACATTTTTCAAAATGTGTTTACCTATAAGTTACTTTTTATGGCGTCCTTTTAATTATTCAGGAAATATCTTATACAATATCCTGTATATCGGTGTAATGTTAACCCTTAAGGTGTCAATTATGACTGCGGCAGACCATCACGAAAATTTGACCCCCTATAACCCCACTTTCTAATAGTAAAACTTGGGTTTGCAGGGGTATACATTATTTTTCTTATTTCTTCTAAAAAACATAGATTGTGGATACTCGTTAGAACCGACTTGAGCAGAAATAAGAAAAATATCGCTTTTTTTTTTTTCATCTGAAAATTTTCATTTTTTGGTGGTAAAATTTACAATGTATATGTATAGGCGTGTTTTCGTCATGGAACAAAATTGGTTTTAATGTAAGAACTTTGTCACCTGAGTTCATCTCGGCTCCCGCCCATAGGGGCTTGAAGAAATATATGGGCTGCATGATGCTTTCACGCAGAGTTGAATCCGGCCCGCACAATAGTACTGGTAAACCGCTTAGAGGATCTAAGCCTGCATGTCTAGGAACCTTGGTGCGAGGCGGATGCTAATAAACCCTATTGGTTTCATTTGGCGACAGAGCTTGAGATGTCATTTCATCTCAATGTCGGGTAAAAGTCCCACAAAATTGTAAGCAACGTCTCCAAAATGACCTTTACTGTGTTGACGGGGACGTTAAACCTCAAATCAAACAAACAAACAAAATCTGAGTTCATCTTGATCGAGTCTTATAGGCGTGTGTTCGTGATTGGCTAACAATATTTTTCATGGCGTTATTTATTTAAATAAATAGATAAAATAAATGCATAAAAAGATCAGAGTCTAGAGATTTCACCTATCATATTTGACCTCAATCCTTATTTAAAATCACTGGACAAGAGACTGACAAGAGATATAGACCCAATATTCTACATGTCAAAAAACAAAATAAAATAAAATAAATAAATAATAAAAAAACAACTACAAAAAAAAATACTACTACTTCTAATAATAATGTTGATAATTATAATTATTATCATTATTATTATTATTATTATTATTATTATTATTATTATTATTAAGCAATTCTACATAATGTAGCTCTTCAACATGTTAAATATGTTCGTTCATACTAGATGGCTCTAAATGAAAAGGCATGGTTGTTACTTCAAGAAGTTCTTTTCACATTTAGAAAGCCTTAATTTGAGCACTACTTAAGCGCTCCTTTGAATACCAACAGGTAGATCAAAGTGTCATATCTGCAGATATATGATTAATGATTCCCTGAGGTCAGCGACTAGAGAAAAAATATTGGCTATTCTGTGCCTTGATCCCAGTGGTGTACAGGGAGATAACTCGAATATCTCGCCCAGATAGGTTTTAACGGAAATTCACGACTTATTCCGATCGCCGCCTATGAAGGAAAAAGTTCGGTATGATATTTCATTTCGGATTGTGAATTCTGTGGGATCAAGGAAAATAGATTCATTCAAGGATATTTCATAACAGAGCTAAGAACTTTTAATTTTCTTATTTCTATAGGTTAAAGATTGTTTGCAAATAAATTTTGTTAAATATTTCCATAATGCTTGTTTGCTTTATCTTTCTGCTACGCCTGGCTCGTAACAGAAATTGGGGGCTCGCCGGGGATAAAAACATCTTGAGCATTTTAGGACTGACATTTCATTTGTAGGCAAGTAATTGTCATTTCTTATCAAATATAGTTGCTTCAAAAGACTGGCATTTCCCCATAGGCATATAGGGGATTGTCATTTCATGTGAAATAGTACTTGTCATTTTATGTGAATTAGTACTTGTCGTTTCATGTAACATTTCTAGTTGGGCTTGTCAAATCAAGAAAAAACTTTGTCAGATTAACCTCAATCTGTATTACCATAATTACTTTATAAAACAAACAAAAAACAACCATGTCGTTTGATTTGAGAAGCTTTTTGGCTCAGCCTACTCAGGAGTTGTTTAATCTGGCCAAAAGGACAGATTTGCTAGAAATTGCTTCCCATTATGGGGTCACTGCTGTCAAAACAAGCATGACGAAGCATGAAATTAAGAATATTTTGGTACAGTTTTTTTTGTTGATGAAGTACTTTTCGATCCATCTGATAGTCTCTCATTATGGTTTCACACACTGAATTGCAAATGAGGCAAATTGAAATTGGAAGGCAAATTGAATTAGATAAATTGAGAATAGAGATGGAAAAACGCATACGGAAAGAAAAAATTGAAAAGGAAGAAAAGGAAAGAGAAATGCAGAGACAAATGCAGATGGAAAGATCAGAAATGGAATAACGTGTTCAAAAAGAAAAAAAAAGAACAGGAAGAAAAACAAAGAGAAATGGAGGAACGCCTTCAGAAAGAAAAAATAGAAAAAGAAGAACGGCTCGAGTTGGAAAAGGAAAACATGAGATATGGTATTGAAGAAAAAGAAAGGGAAATGCAATTTCAATTAAGGCTGAAGGAAATGGAACTCCAGGATCAAAATAGAGTTAAACATACCCATTTTTGACTCTGGCAGTTACTTTGATGCCACAAAGCATGTAAGGTTAGTTCTGCTATTTCAGGAAAAAGAGGTAGATAAGTATTTTTTGCATTTCGAAAAAGTTGCAGAAAATTTAAAATGGCCAAAAGAGCATTGGACCTTACTTTTGCAAAGCGTTGTTGTCAGAAAGGCTCGAGACATTTACATTCAGCTGACAGTCGAGCAAAGCTCAGACTATGATTTGGTTAAGGAGCTTATTGTTAAGGCATATGAGTTGGTCCCTGAAGCTTACAGGCAAAAATTTCGGAATTGTAAAAAAGAAATTTCCCAGACCCATATAGAATTTGCTCGAACCAAAGAACAGTTATTTGATAGGTGGTGTTCTTCTAAAAAAGTAGGCTCTAATCATGAAAAACTTAGACAGCTTGTCCTTGTTGAAGAGTTCAAACGGTGCATAAATTCAGACATTAAGTCTTTTCTCGATGAGAGACAGATTGAAACTTTGGAGGAAGCTTCTCGTTTGGTAGATGATATGCTTTGACTCATAAAGCCTTATTTGTGAACAGGCCTTATCCTCGAAAACCTTATAATCCACAGACAGGTCCAAGATTCTATCACAGTAATCCCTCTTGCAGTTATAGCCATACATCTAGTACTATGCCCAAACTTTCTGATGAAAATAAAAGCCAGAATCCTTCCAAATCTTCTGGTGAAAATAGAAGCCAGAATTTTTCCAAACCTTCTGGTGAAAACAAAGACCAGAATCCCTTATCTCAATCTCAAGTAGTGTGTTACTATTGCAAAAATACAAGTCATTTGATCTCTGAATGTTTAAAATTAAAGCGAAGAAAAGAACGAGAAAGACAAGATGAACTTAAGCCTTCGGGCTTGACTTCTATAAGGCCAAAACCACAGTCTTGTGTATGGGAGGAAAATCTTTCTGATACCAAATTATCTGAGACTGATTCAGTTAAGGAGATTTATGAACCATTCTTATCAGATTGTTTTGTGTCCCTAAATGGTGACATGTACGCCTATCCTACCCCTATTAAAATCTCATGAGATACTGGAGCTTCTCAATCTCTTATTCTAGCAGATACTCTGCCTTTTTCGGAGAAGACTTCTTTGGGCCGAAGTGTCAGGATGTGGAATGTGGATTCGTTAATGTTCGGCTTCATAACGTTTATTTGTCGTCAGACTTGGTATCCGGTTCAGTGGCTGTTGGTATTAAACCTTCTTTACCTTTTAAAGGTGTTCATTTATTCCTAGGCAATGACTTAGCTGGAGATAAGGTTTGGGTAAACCCACTTTTGACTTCTAATCATTGCACTGATCAACCACCTGATCCCATTGGGCAGGGAATTCCTGATCTTTATCCGTTCCGTACAGTCACAAGGGCTATGGCACGTAAGACCAAGCAAACTGATGGGAAACAGGATTTTGATTCTACTGATACCTTTTTGGGTCAGTCTTTTGATGACAAGATAACAATGTCTCTGTCTTCAAGCCTGCCTGATAAGCAGACAGATTTTCATGAGAATAACTCATCTTTCGATCTAGGCCATGACAAAATGTCCTTGTCTCAACTAGCTATAGAACAGCACAAGGAACCTGAAATTTCGCCTTTGTTTGAAAGGGCTTTAGATGAGCATGAAGTATCTCAGGTCCCAGTCTGTTATTATGTCAAAAATGACATTCTTATAAGAAAATGGCGTCCACCAGACGTCACAGCAGAAGACGAGTGGACTGTCAACCACCAGATAGTGGTTCCACGGGTTTACCGTCCCGAAATATTAAACTTGGTACATGAAACTCCCATGTCAGGACATTTAGGTGTAAATTAAACTTATCACAAGATTCTTAATCATTTTTACTGGCCTGGGTTAAAATCAGATGTTTCTCAGCATTGCAGGCCCTGCAATACATGCCAAATGGTAGGTAAACCCAATCAGACTCTACCAAAGGCTCGTTTGCACCCTATACCTGCTTTTGATGAACCTTTCAGTCGAATAATTATTGACTGTATGGATCCCTTGTCCAGAACTAAGTCTGACTGTGAATATCTTTTGACTATTATGTGTGCTTCCACACGTTTTCCTGAAGCCATTCCACTAAGAAATATCAAGCAAAGACACTCGTCAAGGCCTTAGTGAAGTTTTTCACCTTTGTTGGTCCTCCCAAATCTATTCAGTCAGACCAAGGTTCAAATTTCCTGTCTGGAATTTTTCAACAAGTTATGCATGAACTAGGCGTTGTACAGTATAAGCCATCGGCCTATCATCCTGAAAGTCAAGGCGCCCTTGAAACATTCCATTAAACATTGAAAAACCTGATAAGATCATATTGCTTTGACACAGAGAAGGATTAGGATGAAGGCATCCATCTGCTTTTATTTGCTGTTGGAGAATCTGTGCAAGAATCTCTTGGCTTTAGTCCATTTGAATTCGTATTTGGTCATACTGTTCGTGGTCCTTTGGAACTTCTGAAAGAGAAATTTCTCTCTAATGATGAGACTTCCTGGAATTTACTTCAGTAAGTGTCGGATTTCAAAACTCGACTTTCAAAAGCTTGTGAGGCTGCTCGGGCCAATCTTCAGTCAGCCCAAAGAAAAATGAAACAGCTATATGTCATAGGTCAAAAGAAAGGAATTTTAAACCAGGTGATAAGGTACTAGCTCTTTTGCCTATTCCTGGAAAATCTTTGCAAGCCATGTATTATGGTCCATACACTGTAGACACAAAGATCAGTGACGTAAATTACATAATAAGGAATACATTGATAGGGACCATGCATCTCTAACATCAGTCAATCTAGTTAGCTCTGTTCTACATAAATCATGTGACAATGACTGTGAGGATATTAATTCAGTGAAATCTGATCCGACATCATCAAAACTTCAAAATTCTGACATTCTGAGGAATCTCGACCAGAAACTGTCACATCTAGAGCCAAATAAGCGGAATGAACTGAAACAGCTGATTTTTTAATATGAACACTTATTTCCTGACATTTCAACACGGACAGATTTATTTCACGATGTGGACATAAATGGTTCTAAGTAGAAGTAAAACAAAGATCAGGAATTGATACAATTAACTTACTCCACCCATAAAAGACACCAAAGGGAAAGAAATACAAACATTAAGCGACCAGACCATAATGGAAACCTAAACAAAGGAAGGCCATAAGGACAGTTACTTTCCCACAAAATGGCCATATAGCCATCCAAAACCAAAAGACACAAGTGATACGCACAGCAAGTAACAAACAACAACATAAATAAATCGCCACAGAAGAGCCGCCTTGGAACGGTCAGTGGAAGATTTCCACTGGGGGGGCTTAAATCGATTTTACGTGGCCACAATCCTCGCCCTTACTTCCGTTGCGATTTGGACAAATAATTTGTTCAGTCCGCATGAAGGCCTCCTAACTCATCAGTGCAACATCTCCGTGAACACAAAAATCAAAGAACCACAAAGGTGAGACAACGGTGAGGACTCGACAGCAAGAAACCACTGAAATGCTGGGGCAAAAGAAAACCAACAGTTAGACTCCGATGAGCCCGCCCAGAGACAGAGCATCAGGCACCAACCAACATTATCTCTCAAATTTTCAATAAGCCTTTACGTTGGAGCCGTCACAGAATCTGAGGCCTGACCCACCGGCGTGCAATTAAAGAGGGAAGCAAAGTTGCCAACCGTGATTGGGTTAACTACCATGCATGCAGTCTGTCGTATAATATCCATGTTGTACCCAATCTTTTTATATCGAAGAATGATTTTACGAAATTGGGTGCTGAAGTCATTGCGGTTATATATTTTTCTGAATTTATATACTAAGTCACCATAAAATTCGGGTTCCGATAGACCTTGTTGCAGAAGAGATTTAAGTCCAATATTGAATTTTGAAATTAAATCAGAATGGCGTCTATAAAATTTTGAAAAGGCTTTGCGTAGTTTATGGTACCGATAACCCTGATTAAGGAGTTTAGCCGTTAATAATTTATTACGAGTGTTGAAGTCAGTTACATGACTACACACTCTAGCAAATCGAATTAATTGCGAAATATAAACGCCATAGGATGGCGCACGAGGAACATCACCATCCAAAAAAGGAAAATTTACAATCTCAAAATCAAAGTCACCGCGTTTATCATAAATTTTGCACGAAACAAATCCATCTACAATAGATCGATGTAAATCCAAACCTGTAAAGCAACATCCATACAGGATGAATCCTGTGAAACAAAAATATCTTAAAGAAGAAGTTCAGTATCCATTAGACAACGACTTTATTGAACCAAGCCAAAGTGAATGGAGTTCTCCTTGTATTCTTGTACCAAGACCTGATGGGACAAATCGTATGTGTACAGATTTTAGGAAAGTTAATTCCTTAAGTAAAACAGATAGCTTTCCAATTCCAAGAATGGATGACTGCATTGATAACATCGGGAATGCCAAATACATAACGAAATTCGACCTTCTGAAAGGATTTTGACAAATTCCACTCACAGATAGAGAAAAGGAGGTTTTGGCATATACTACACCAGACGGATTATTTATCTATAAAGTCATGCCATTTGGAACGAAAAACTCTCCGGCAACATGTCAGCGCTTAATAAACATGGTAATTGCAGGGAATGAAGGCTGCAGTGCTTATATTAATGACGCTATCATATACAATGACCAGTGGAATCAACATCTTGGCACTATTCGAGCATTCTTTGATGGACTGGGTAATGCCAAATTGACAATCAATCTTGCTAAAAGTGAATTCTGCCATGCAAGTTTGAAATTTCTAGGTCATGTTGTAGGTTATAGTCATGTGAAACCCGTTCATGCTAAAGGCGAGGCTATCTCAAATTTTCCGGTACCCACGTGCAAAAGACAGCTGATGCGATTCCTTGGTATGGCTGGTTATTACAGGAAGTTCTGTAATAATTTCTCTGTCATTGCTGAGTTTTTGACAAATTTGCTCAGCAAAAGAACAAAATTCCATTGGAATGCAAAATGCCAAAATGCTTTTGATAAGCTTAAAGCACTGAACAAATTATTTGTCTAAATCGCAACGGAAGTAAGGGCGAGGATTGTGGCCACGTAAAAATCGATTTCAGCCCCCCCCCCCCCCCACTCGTGGAAATCTTTCCACTGTCCGTTCAAAGGCGGTTCTTCTGTGGCGATTAATTTATGTTGTTGTTTGTGACTTACTGTGTGTATCACTTGTGTCTTTTTATTTTGGATGGCCATATGACCATTTTGTGGGAAAGTAACTGTCCTTATGGCCTGCCTTTGTTTAGGTTTCCTTTATGGTCTGGTCGCTTAATGTTTGTGTTTCTTTCTCTTTGGTGTCTTTGATGGGTGGAGTAAGTTAATTGTATCGATTCCTGATCTTGGTTTTACTTCTCCTTTTAGCACCACACTTTGAAAAGGAGTTTAAGCTAGCTGTAGGTGCTAGTGACGTAGGTGCAGGTAGTGTTTTGTTAAAGGAAGACGAAAATGGTGTGGATCATCCAGTTTGCTACTTTTCCAAAAAGTTTAATAAGCATCAGAGAAATTACTCTACCATAGAGAAAGAGTGCTTGTCTCTAAATCTTGCTCTGCAACTTTTCGAAATTTATCTTACTCCTACTGCTGCACCGATTGTCGTTTTCAGTGATCACAATCCACTGACTTTCAAACATAAAATGAAAAAAAAAAAAATCAGCGGTTGCTCAGGCATATCAGAGGGAGAGATAACATTATGCCTGATGCCCTTTCAAGAGCTTGAGCAGTGTCAGGAATGTGTTGGTCTTTAATACTGAAGTGGATTGTATATACATGTAATTTTATATGCTATGTTCAATATTTAATTATTCTTAAAGCAAAATAAAGCTTTATTACATAAATCTTTCTTTTCCTCGAAGAGTGGGAGTGTTATGCATAAGAATTTATTTTTCTGATTCCCACTTTCACCCCACTGGTAACCGAATAGTGCTGAGAACTTTCTGGAAAGAAATAAACCAGAGATTAATTTTATTTGAAAACTACTTGTTTACAAGGAAAAGTACTTTGGAAACTTCCAGAAAGTTCAGGTTCAAGTTAGAACGTATTTAGCTTCGCTGCAGCTGGTGTGTGGAAATGTGTGGCGGCGGTAAAACGTCTCCCTGCCCTACATCATAGTGTAGATTATATTTTCTTGTCCTTTGGGATCATTGATTCCATTGTGGAATTTTGAAAATATCAGAGGCCTAATTGGCCGAAACTAGCTAGTCTGGCCCAGAAAACATGTACACTCCATATATTTCAGTTCTGTGGTGTATTCCTTGCTTCCAAAGGATAGCCCTTTTATAGAACGTATTGCATTATTTATAGAAAATTACCTATTAGTAATCTTATTCCACAGCATTCTAGAACGTTCTAGAAAATTCTTAAGGTCTATAAAAGAGCTTGATTTTCTCTTTGAGTCAGACTTTGGAGTTTGATGTATGGGTTTTCAAGAAAAGTTATTTCTAAATTCTGTGTTGGATTGTCAAAGGATATTATATTTCATTTCGGACTGTGAATTCTGTGGGATCAAGGAAAATAGATTCATTCAAGGATATTTTATAACAGAGCTAAGTACATTTTATTTTCTTACTTCTACAGGTTTAAGATTGTTTGCAAATAAATTTTGTTAAATTTTTCCATATGGCTGTGTTGCTTTATCTTTCTGCTACGCCTGGCACGTAACACCCCAGTTTAACAATATAAAGGTTGGGTTCAAGGGTTCAGAATTATACAGGCGTATTTGCGTTATGAAGTATTTGCACTTGAATGAATCGATGACAGACTGTCGAATATCTTCTCTTGTATTAGGGGACGAAACTTTGGTCTGTTTTATTATTATTATTATTGTTTGTTTGTTTGTGTTTTCGTTTATTTATTTATTTATTTATATATCGACTGGAGTTAATTAGCTGACTGAAACTAGTTTTATTACCGTTGTTAATACACAATGGCCGAGTCTTTTGTCCTACTTTTTGATACCTGTGTTCCACGTAGTACGCAACACATGTATTGATGACGTTGGCAACGAACGCTCCTATTCAAACGCAATAAAGATACATTCTGAACCTTCATTAATGAGAAGGAGTCCTGCAAATTACATTACAAGTGACGACTAATGTAGCAACGATAAATAGAACACTCTTTATATAATAACTTTAATACGTCTCGCCTGGATAATAGGCAAAGCACAATTACATCGATGCCTTCTATAGCTATGTCTATCGAAAATCTTTCCTGCTTACGGTAAATGATTCATATTTGTCTCATAAAATAATTTTCAAGTTTGTTTTCCAGAATGTTTCACTAAGTTTCAGTGTTTGTACGTCAATATTTACGCATCACTTTTTTCTGTTCAATTTTAGAAGCAAGTAGAGTTTTAGTATTCATATTTAATTGCAAGATAGAGAAAAGGTACTAAATCATGATCACAATTAATAAACTAAGCATGTTTACATTCAATTACTATCGTGAGAACAAGAGATATTTATATGAATTTAAGGATAGACTATCCCATTATACAAATATTGTATCCATTTCTAAATTGTCTTTTATAAATCCTTTTTATTACCTCATATGTCATGTAGTAACGAGGTGAGCTTTTTGGGATCACTTTTCGTCCGTCGTGCGTGCGAGCGTCCGTGCGCGCGTGCGTAAACAATTTCTTCAAACGACATCTCGTCCTAAACCACTGATCGGATTTTGACCAAACTTCACAGGAATGTTCATTAGGTGGTCACCTTTCAAAATTGTTCAAAGGGTTCCGGTACGTTGCACTATCTAGGTCACAGAAGCCAAAAGTAGATTTTTTAGACTCAAAACTTAAAAACTCTTCTTCTCTTAAACCACAAGATCCATGTTGTTCAAATGGTTCTGGTCCGTTTGCACATCAAGATCACGGGAGCCAAAAATATATATTTTTAATGTAAACTTGAAACAATCTCCTCTAAACCACAAGGCCCAGATCTTCGATATTTGGTGTAATGGACCTCTAACAAGATTGTTCAAACTATAACCCTGGGGCCAAAAATGCCCCCGGTCCGGGGCCCTTTGGTTTTACATAGACTTACACAGGGAAAAGCTTTAAAATCTTCTTGTCTGAAACAAGAAGGCTCAGGTGTTTGATATTTGGTATGAAGCTTCGTCTTGTGGACCTTTATCAATATTGTTCAAATTATAGCGCTGGGGCCAAAATGCCCCCCCCCCCCCCGCCCCGGGGCCCTTTGGTTTTTAATATTCTTATATAGGGAAAACCTTTAAAAAGCGTCTTGTCTGAAACCAGATGGCTCAAGTGTTTGATATATGGTATGAAGATTTGTCTTGTTGGCCTCTAACAAGATTGTTCAAATTATAGCCATGGGGCCAAAAATGCCACCGCCAAGGGTCCTATGGTTTAACATTGACTTGTATAGAAAAAATCTTTAAAGAATCTTCTCCTCTGAAGCCGCAAGGCCCAGGTCTTTCATATTTGGTGTGTAGCTTTATCTTGTGGCCCTCTGTCAAGATTGTTCAAATTATAGCCCTGGGGCCAAAAATGCCACCGCCCCAGGCCCTTTAGTTTTATATACACTGACATAGGGAAAACATTTAAAACTCTTCTTGTCTGAGACCAGAAGGCTCAGGCGTTTGATATTTGGTTTGAAGTTTCTTCTTGAGGACCTATATCAAGATTGTTCAAATTATATTCCTGGGGCCAAAAAAATGCCACCGCCGTGGGACCTATTGGTTTTACATTGTCTTATATAGGGAAAACCTTTAAAAATCTTCCAGAAAGCTCAGGTCTTTGATATTCGGTATGAAGCTTTTGTGTTATAGACCTCTACCAAGATTGCTCAAATTATAAAACCTTTAAAATCTTCTTGTCTGAAACCAAAAGGCTCCGTTCCTTGATATTTGGTATGAAGCTTTGTCTAGTGAACCTTGACTAAGGTTGTTCAAATTATAGCCCTGGGGCCAAAATTGGCTCCGCCCCTGGGCCCACTGGTTTTACATAGACTTATATACCGAAAACCTTTAAAAATCTTCTTGCCTGAATCCAGAAAGCTCAGGTCTTTGATTTTCGGTAGGCAGCTTTGTGTTATAGACCTCTACCAAGATTGCTCAAATTATAGCCCTGGGGCCAAAATGGGCCCATCCCGGTGCCCACTGGTTTTACATAGACTTATATAGGGAAAAATGATCTTGTCTGAATCCAGAAGGCCAAGGTCTTCAACTTATCGAAGTGCGTGCTGTGCGTGCTAACGAGCACCCACAACCTGTGTTTGCAGGAAAAATAAGAAAAAAAAGTCTATGGATTTTAATCGGAAAAGCTGCCATTTTGAGATGTGAGAAAATGCACAATGTCGCTCGGGTGTGGTATTGTAATGCCGAGAGACAAGTCATGTAGAGCAGGATATGATAAGCCCTCTCACCAGAATCTACAATGTTTGCATTTGTATCTGCAACGGCAAAAAGGTTGAAAGGGTAAGATACCTCTACGCTTACACGGTCTAATTAAAGACGAGACTGGAGAAAAAACCTAAACCATACGGTAGCAAGATACGTTTCACATTGTCATTCTCTTATCATCGCACAAAATCTCAGCCACAGGAGATCACAGGAGATGACTTCTAGACAGGCATTTTTGCTAACTGTCAGATCCTGAATTTTATAATATTGTTTGTACTTTATATTTTTGCAGGCAAATGTTTGAAATAAATACTGTTTAAACCAAGATAGGTTGTAGACTTGTTAACAGGTTTGACAAGTTTAAGCTTTTACAAGAAGGTTGAGTCTACGCTTTTTGTCGTCTGGTCATGTATATGTTGTATTAACCCATGTATACATAGTGGTCCTTTTTGGGGACATTTGCAAACAGTGTAGACACAGATCAGACGCCGCACAAAGCGGCACCATATCTGGGTCTACAATGATTGCTAAAAGTACGTTCATTTTCGTAAAACTTACTATACACAAAACAAATCTGACACCCCTATAATTCGAAATGGACCCCTCCAAACTTATAAGGTGAAATATTCCATTGTCTATATGGTTTAACGTGCAAGTAAAATGATAGAGTATAACAGCTAAAGATTCGCAATGTTCACGTCAGATTTTTGAACAAAACTACAAATCGTCGCCATGGCAACAACCGGCACTAACGAAACGAAACATCCATAAGACAGGTACATATTTTTGGAGGGGGGGGGGGGTGGGTGGGGTGGTTTACGGCCCTTTCAAGATTATTTTATCCATATAGAGTCGATCGTTAATCAGAGGTGGACGAAGGCTGGAGAACCAAGAAAAAACACCTGACCTTCCGTTGCAGAACTAGCTCGAACCCCAGAGGTGAAATGGTCAGCCCTCTTACCCACTAAGCCAAGAAGGCCCGTAAAGAAAGTAAAGACAGGTACATAATATACTTGTATTCTCTCACATTGTCGGTAACCTTGTCGAAAAAATGCCATCCAAGCTAGCTTTCTTACTTTTTTGTAATTGACACCTCTAATGACAATGAAGGAAAATGGATATATCGCGTGTTTCAAGTACGGCTTATTGCAGCAAGTCCATTCCCGAAACGGAATCATTATTGGCGTCATCATCGCGTCACCAACCATATGAAAATAGTTTGTAACCAAGTTTAAGAGCTGTGTTGCAGTGCAACGAGTTTAGAAGTCAATCCTTATATATATGTTTCTCTGCCATCGGACTAAATATTGTGCGAACAGTGGATGCAAATAAACTACACTGTAAAAGTACGCCCTTTGAGCATGTACGAGGGTCGTTCAATAAGTATCTGGCCTTACCTACTTAGAATCCCACTTGACTTCTTTATTCTCATGGCCATCTGCAGCAATAAGCACTTCCTCCATCGATGTTCCAAGGCTGAAAGTTCATTTGGTAGAATTCAGGGTCTTAAGAGTCTATTCAGCATCAATCCGCTGCCTTCATCTGACCGGAAAAGACGTCCACGCAATTATTTCTTCAAGTTCGGAAACAAAAAGTAATCACTGTGTGCTAGATCAGGAGAATAGGGTGGATGGGTTAAGGGATTGAAACCATTACGCTTCATTGCGTCTACAGAAACTTTGCAAGCTTTGTCATTTTGCAACATTACACCTTTTGTATTTTCTCAGGCCTTTTCTGTACTTTAGCTCATGTAATTTGTCAAATATATTAGCATAATAGTTCCCGTTAACCCATTGTATACTAGTGGACTGTTTCATTGCTATATGTTGGACAAGTCCATTAGCCATATAATGGGTGTCAGGCCTATTTTTGTTTTCATTTTTATTATATTTTTAAAGGAAAAATACTGATAGCCTGAACAGATGCCGCGTTCTTGGCGTCTGATCTGGGCGTGCACTGTTTAACAAGGTACCTTTTTAGGAATTTCCCGCATACAATTGGTTACTAGCCTGGCCATGAGGTAAATAGTCCACCAGAAGAACCCTTGTTATCCCAAAACACACTTGCCATGCCCTTGCCAGCTGAAAGCTGAGTCTTGAATTTCTTTGGACGCGGTGAACCGTGAGCAGTCCATTGTTTAGTCTGCTGTTTAGTCTCAGGATCATAGAAATGGATCCAAATTTCGTCCTCGATAATAATTCTTTCAAGAAAGTCTTCGAGATCAGAATCAAATTTGACTCAGACATGGACACTCGGACAGGTCGTTGTTCTTTACCATGACAATTTTGCAATCAACGCTCTGAAAGCTTCCTCTTGCCCATCCGTTCATGTTAAATGGTAAAAACGGTACCATCAGAAATCTCCAATCTTTTAGCCTTTTCTGAAACTTTCATTTGCCCGACCTGCTTTACTAGTTCCCTTAGATTTTCACTAGAGACTCATGATTAACGTTCATATGTCTGCCACTACGTCTTCCAATATTCTGTTTGAAATCAGCCACCATACGTGCGGCCACACACGGAATGCAGGCCGATTTCATCGTTAATGTCTCTAACGCGCATTCGACAGAAGTGACCGAGAACAATGTAGATGAGTTTAATGATATTTTATCAGCCACTGGCGAGAACTCTACGTTTCAATGTGGCCAGCGTGTAAATTCGCAGTGTGTCTTGTCAACAGGTAGTCCAAACGTCAGTGCCGTGTAACGCGTTTCTCCCTTAAGCGTTGAAAGTTTGCTTTCTTTGGTGAGGGCTATGCCCAAGACGCTATTTGTCACCCAAGTAATACAAGACTCGGATTGAGCCAGAGACATTTTAAAATCTGCGCGTTGTAGTCTTCTGAAATGTATCCAGAAGTGCGACGGATATCCATTCGATTCTAGAGCAAAAGCCTTAAGAAACGTATACAGACTCGAACAGGTTACAGTGTCGAATCCAAGCTAGCACATGATTTATACTGATTGTCCTCAGTCCTTGATGGGGCAGATTGGAACGATCTAAGAGATGTCTTGAATATCCCCCGTCCATCAAAAAAGTCTCAGTCGCAAAGTATTGTCGACGCCTCTTTTCTTGCAGTGAATGAAACTGAACTAGAGCTTCTGAGAAGGACCATTCAAGGCTTAAGTGCTGATATGGTTGCAATTAAGCAAGAAAGTACGTTAATTAAGACTGAACTTCCGTCTGAAATCAAGTCCCTGCGGAATGACATGAACCTCATCCGGTCAGAGATTGACACTGAACTTAGTGAAATGCGGTCTCTTATTTCAACGATTGCATTGTCTATAGACAGAGTTTGCAGTAAGAGGTCGAATGGCATGGCCAGCTTGAAAAGCGAATTAAAATTACTCAAGTCAGACGTGATAAAACTTTTGGATGAGGTCGTTATGTCTCTCAACACAGCTTCTCTTGGTGAATGTATGTCTAAAGTAGGAGCTATGGAAAAACGCTTAAGCCGTCTAGAGAAACGTTCACACAGTGATTCTTCACAGTCAGCATCACATCCCTTGACATTGGGAGAACATGTGCCGTCTCAGCAGAGTGATATACCAAAAGATACTATACAGTCAACGTCGCAATCAACACCTGAGCCGGCTTATTTGAGTGATAGACCGTTTGATACTGTACATGTAAATAGGAACGGAACGAACTCTCTTGTAAGACGGAAGGATACAAATTGCTTTTCTCGAGATAACATTGCTTCTGTGTCGCATATGGGCGTACTAATGCGCTCGATAAAGGGTACAAATGCATACAGCCATCCAAGTCACCTTTCCTTTTGCTGCGTCTCGTAGCAGCCTAACGTTAATGACGTGGAATGTCACTGGCCAGTGGATCTTATTTTGGTCGCGTTTTATCCTTAAGAAATGTTGATATTTGTGGCATCAGTGAACATTGGCTCTATAAAAAGGATGTACATTTCCTAGACTCTGTTAACCCTTTATATAAGTATTATGCTCTAACTGACTCTGACTTGGAAAACCCAGCAAAAGAAATGTTGGGAAGGGCGGCTTTGCTTTTTCTCTGGAAACAAAACATTGATAATAAGGTGGCAGTACTAAATATTGACGATGATCGCATGCTAGGCATACAGTATCATGTCTCAAAATATGTGTTTATATATATCCCTCAAGTCTACTTGCCATCGTCAAATCATAGAATTTCAGACTTCGAAGAGTACTTGTTCAAGTTACAAGACTTCTGTACCAATTATATGAACATGGGCAGTGTGGTGCTCATGGGAGACTGTAATGTCCATCAAAATGGAGTAAATATTACTAAGCCACATGACAGTCGAAGCGCTATGTTTTCACAATTTCTAGCTAGTTCGAATCTGTTGTCACTCAATACGCTTCCCTTTTGTTCTGGAGCTTCGTCTTCTTTCGTCTCATATTTGGGCGAATATACATCAATGATTGACCACATTCTTATGCCGATAGAGAAAGTAGACCTGGCTACAGTATGTGAAGTTCTGAATGATGATGCTTTAAATGTTTCAAACCATAGACCTGTGTGTTGTCTCGTTAATTCTCCGCATGCTGAGCACGAAAGGAGGGGTATTCCCGGAAGGATATTAATTAACTGGCGTTGTACTCGGCCTACTGCGCTCGGTAATTATAACAGTCATGTTTAGACTCAGTGCATAGATAAATTTTCTGAAGTACAATCTTTTCATACGTCACAAGAAATTGATGGGGCATACAAGGGCATTACTGAAATTATTTCTTCGGCATCGCAAAAGCACTTACCATACAAGAAAGGCTTTAAGCAATACCTTAAGCCGTATTGGGACCAGATTTTAAAAGAGTTACCAATTACCAATCTTCTTTCTTATGAATGTTTTCATTGCTCTTAAAGGAACTCCTTTTTGATTTTTATTTACATAAGTTAATGAAAGAAAAACGCAGGTTCTGTCTCTGGTCGGGCTCATCGGAGTCTAACTGTTGGTTTTCTTTTGCTCCAGCATTTCAGTGGTTTCTTGCTGTCGAGTCCTCACCGTTTTCTCACCTCTGTGGTTCTTTGATTTCTGTGTTCACGGAGATGTTGCACTGATGAGTTAGGAGGCCTTCATGCGGACTGAACAAATTATTTGTCTAAATCGCGACGGAAGTAAGGGCGAGGATTGTGGCCACGTAAAATCGATTTAAGCACCCCAGTGGAAATCTTCCACTGACCGTTCCAAGGCGGCTCTTCTGTGGCGATTTATTTATGTTGTTGTTTGTTACTTACTGTGTGTATCACTTGTGTCTTTTAATTTTGGATGGCCATATGGCCATTTTGTGGGAAAGTAACTGTCCATATGGCCTTCCTTTGTTTAGGTTTCCATTATGGTCTGGTCGCTTAATGTTTGTATTTCTTTCCCTTTGGTGTCTTTTATGGATGGAGTAAGTTAATTGTATCAATTCCTGATCTTTGTTTTACTTCTACTTTGGAACGCTTGTGTGTCTTATAGTCAGTATAAAGACGCAAAACGCTTATTCAGACAGTATCACCGCAAATATGCGGAAACATACCTTAAAACCATGAACGAGGAAATAGATCGTGCTGTTGAAATAAACAGTGATTATTTTGGGCACCTTGTAACTAAAAGACAGAATTCTGTTCAACCGGGTTGTGAAATGAGATTTGATAGCAAAACTTGCAGAAATCCAGAAGAGATTTGTATTCAGTGGGGACTATATATTAGTTCGCTCTATGGCGTTTCAGAGTCTGAAAGCTACGACCGTTCACATTATCGTAGAGTCAAGTCGCAAGTTAATTTTCTTAAGCAGCAGGAAATTGACCAAAGTGCTATAATACCTATTTCAGAACAAGAATTGAACATCACCATTTCTGATTTAAAGAGAGGTAAAGCTTGCGGTGTTGACCAAATAGATAATGAACATATCATTTATAGCGGACCTATGTTTCGAAAAACGCCCATACAACTTTTTAATTCCATGATTTTTACTCGCATATTCCAGACGCTATGAAATCAGGAATTATTATAACATTGTATAAAGGAGTCAATAAGCGTAAGGATGACCAGCAGCTACAGGGCGATAACTCTTACCTCGTCTATACTCAAGTTATTTGAAAGGATTTTATATCAACGTATAAATATGCATCTCAGTCCTCTCCAAGGCGGTTTTCAAAGGAATATGGGCTGCACAATGACATCATTGCTTCTTCATGAAAGTATTTATTATGCAAAAGAGAAGAACAACAAGTTATATGCCTTGTTTCTCGATTCTCAGAATGTTTTTGACAATGTTTGGCATGATGGCCTCCTTTTTAAACTGCACTGTATTGGTCTTGATTTGTATTTGTGGAAATCGATGGCTAACCTTCATGATGGTTTGACTAGCTATGTCTTGTTTCGTTGGTTCCAGTCAGTGAAAATACATTGCAAGAAATCAGGCAAGGCGGTGTTCTTTCCCCTCTTATGTTTCTGTGTTTTATAAACGATTCATTGGATGAGCTGTGTGCGCTAAATCTTGGATTAAGCATTAATGGAATTAACCTCACCTGCCCAACTGTTGCGGATGATATGTTACTTCTGTCATTGACTAAAACTGGTCTTAAGTTGCTTATCAACATATGTTTTAATTATTCACGCATGTAGCGCCTGGAACACAATGCACTTAAATGTGCTGTTATTGTCTTCAATGAGTCTGAATACTCTTATAGACGTTCACAGAGGCGATGTTTCTTGGGTGAAAATGAATTAAAGGAAACTGACAAAATATACCCATCTTGGATTTACCTGTACCAAATACATGACTATGAAAGGAAATGTGGCTGATTGTGCCTCGAAAATCAGATTTTTTTTAATTCTAAACGCTGGCTTTTGTGAAACCGAGCTACACCCATTAACTCTAAAACGTATCTACGATACTATAGTACTACCGAAAGCACTCTGAACTGCTCTGTGATTTAAATGAAACTGATTTATTAAAATTAGAAAGACCACACCGCTTATGAATTAAGACAATCCAGGATATAAGCATGCGAACAAGAACGTGTGTAGCATTTAGCCTTCTTGGGGCAAGGTGCTTACAGTATGAAATTCAGAAACGTAAATGTACACTGTTGGGTCAGCTGTGCAGGCTAGATACTTCGTATGCTGTAAAACGTTTATTTGTGTACAGACTGACCTCCTATTGTCTGTTTAGAGATGTTTTATATGGATTTATCCCTGATGTTTTTCAATTTCTACCCGAATATGATTTGGATATATACGCTACTGATTACCTAAACACAGGGAGCTTTCCTTCTAAATATCAATGGAGCACAAAGGCAGAGCTTTCCTTCTAAATATCAATGGAAAAAGCTGGCCAATGAAATATTACGAGATAATTCGAACAAAGCAATTGTGTCTGAGTTAAATGATGAAAATCTCAAAAGCGTCTTACAGTTTCATCCAGATGTAAAGCCATCTATGTACTGGGAATTGTCAAAGAAATATCTGAGAATCTTGAGTGCTTGCAGGTCCGTAATTTAACTTATTGCTTAATATTACAACAGGTTCTCCGAACGGCTTTGCTCAGCATGTGGGAAATTTACAGACCTTCATGATGGTTCACACTGTTTGCTGTCGTGTCACAATCTATATTTTAAAGCAGAAATAAGGTTCATCCCTTTAAAACCCTGTTTTTTCAATATAAAGGGCCAGAATTATATAGGCATGTTTTTGTGATGTGACATTAAATAGCATCGCAGAGCTCTGCAACGCGATCGACGAAGACACTTCTCTTTTTGACGAGTACCCAATCAGTAAGAAGAGAGCCTTTGTGCTCAGCATTAAGTAGCTTTGTGTCTACTTGTATACTTGATATTGGCCATTTTGTGGGAAAGTAACTGTCTTTTTGGCTTTCCGCTATTGATGTTTCCATCGGGGTGTGTTGTTTCATATTTGTATTTCTTTCCCTTTGGTGTCTCTGATGGGAGCTGTGGGTTGATTGTATCGATTCCTGATCATTGCCTCCACTTTTATTTTGATACCTTGATCAGACTCCGTGGATATGCAGATTGACCTGAGTCTTCTGTTTTCACATTGTCGGGTGACGCCGCTCATACAGTGAATTCAATTCGCCAAGCCATTTAAGCATGTTGATACATTATGTAATTGTTTGTTTTTACAGTGCTGCAAGTAATAACTACAGCAGAACATATTTTCTGTTCTTTGGATCTTGTTTATTTGCAAGCTTCAGTCATTCTGTCTGCTCCATTGATGCAGTACGTGTGCGACTAATTATGACAATGCATCATATGTTTTGGAATGGAATGTTAAAATAAATCAAAATGAAGATGAATATTTTGTAAAAGAATCAGTCTGTTCTTAATTTCAGAAAGTTTCCTGCAAGTTTTCTAACACAGTGCGCCTATATCGGCAATAGAAAAAACTGTGTTTTATTCTACAACAATTCACGCCAAGGAAAAGCGTGACGAGTGACGTCATTAAAAAACTGCCGATTTCTTCTAACAATGGCGAAAAGTTATGAGATTTTGAAGGAAACAACAGCATTATTCCCGATTTTCAGCCTGTTAGAATCGAAATTGATCAACTCTAGTTTGTGATTTGTTAAGTAATAAATCACAGTTTGTCGGTCAGTTCTACTTTACACCTGACCTCCAAACTGTGATTTATTACTCAACAAATCACAGTTAGAGCTGATCTATTTCTGAATTAAAACTTCGAGTGGACAAACAGACACCCTATAAGATACCATCTGACTACACCGCCGCCCACTTTTTACAGAAACAGGAATACACGATATCCTGATCACCAGTGAGAAAGTCCATCAAGTTACAAGTACAATGCGTTCTTAAGCAACGTTACTTTATATACAGAGAGATTTCAGAAAGACCACCTGCTCATACATCACACGCACTAACGAGTTCACGTGATTTGCATTTTTATAATACCACATCACATAACTGAATAACGTTATGTTACATGTAATAAGAATAATGTCAGGACACCACTGCGTCATGTATATAGCAGATGGTGGGATTTGCAAGTTCAAGTAAAAATCATCCTAGTATATTGAAAAAAAAATGTAGTAGTTTTTTCTCGAGTGTTGTTGATTTCGAACTATCATTTTTCGTATTTGACCCATTTTGTACCGGAAACACCTAAAGGGGTACCCTGGCAAACAGTGCAGGCCAAGATTAGACGCCGCAGAACCAGGGCCTACACTATTTGCAAAAACGTTCAGCTATTTCCTGAATAAATTTTAAGGATAACACAACCTGCCACCCCTTAAATTACGAAATGAACTCCTTCAATACATAAGGAGGAAGATTCCATTTTGAACAAAAAGGGTTAATACAAAACATGACGAATATGCTGGTGTGATGAACTTCACACTTTGCCTTTGGGTTTATAATTCTATTAGAAAATATCAAATAAAGGCACAATTTGCATCCTTTCTGTGTACACGTAAGAATCTACAAAAATTTGCTTGAAATTAGATTTAAAGGAAGTCCTTTCTATAACTTGTTTACAGTCAAGCGGACCAGGAAGCTCCAAAATAGTCTCATTAAAAACAAATGAGAGAGAATATGTCAAGTGTACCTTAACCATATTTTAAGAACAGTAACAGTTGCAAATGGTAATGAAAGAACCATGTTTAGTTTAATGTTTCCTACTGCTTGGATTAAAAACCTCTGTGTTGTGTATTAGTAAACCTACTCGTCTCACAAACCAGGGGTCTTGGATTCGATTGCGGGCTTCTCTAGTCTTTAACCCAGGCCCAGTACCCGTATGGATTTTGTTGTTGTCGGAACAACATCGGGATTACGACAATAATGATATCGAGATAACAGCAAGAATGGCATCGATATTACGGCAAGAATGGCATCGAGATTACGGCAAGAATGGCATCGAGATTACGGCACGAATGACATCGAGATTACGGCAGGAATGGCATCCAGATGACGGCAAGAATGGCATCGGGATAACGGCAAGAATTACATCGAGATTACGGCAAGAATGACATCGAAATTACGGCAGGAATGGCATCCAGATGACGGCAAGAATGACATCGAGATAACGGCAAGAATTACATCGAGATTACTGCAAGAATGACACCGAGATTACGACAAGAATGACATCGAGATTACGGCAAGAATGACATCGAGATTACGGCAAGAATGACTTCGAGATTACGGCAAGAATGACATCGAGATGACGGCAAGAATTATATCGAGATTACAGCAAGAATGGTATCGAGATTACAGCAAGAATGACATCGAGATGACGGCAAGAATGACATCGAGATTACGGCAAAAGTGACATCGAGATTAAGGCAAGAATGACATCGAGATGACGGAAAAAATGACATCGAGATTACGGCAAGAATGACATCGCGTTTACGACAAGAATGACATCGAGATTATGGCGAGAATGATATTGAGATTACGACAAGAATGATATCGAGATGACGGCAAGAATGACATCGACATTACGACAAGAATGACATCGCGATTACGACAAGATTGACATCGAGATTACGATTAGAATGGTACAAGATGAACTGCAGTGCAAAATTTTGGGGGCGATTGTTATCGCCCAGTAGTGATTAGAAGAGTGAGTTTTTGGCTTACTGCAAAATGCCGAATTGTACCGGAGACAATAAAACGGGTAATTGGCAAACAGTGCAGGTCCAGATCAAATGCCACCTTCTGCGGCGTCTGATCGGCACCTACGCTGTTTGCAAACAGTTTAGCTATTTTCCAAATACATTTTGAAGTAAAACACAACCTGACATCCCTAAATATTGAAATGATCGTGTGCTTATGTAAGGTAGTAGATTCCATTCAGTACAAAATGGGTTTAAAGAACATAGTGTATACAGAGTTCTGGTTAAGATTACACATTATGTCATTTTTGGGATGTTCCTGTCAATAAAGTATTTATTTTGGTTAAAGAAAATAACTTATCGCATTTCTTTGCTGACATAAAATTAGGGCGTACACAATCGAACGAGTATGATTTTAAGGAGAGACTAATCTTATATTCTACATACGAGTTCTATGTGGGGATAGATAACGGAGAATCAAATGATTACCGTTTTATTGATATTTTGTTAATAAAGGACATAGTGAAAGATTCCACTTAAGAAACTATTTGCAACAGATTCTGATTGCTTTGTTTCTGATATTCTTGTAAACATAAATATATCATTTATAAATTTATATAGCCGAAATAATTGCAAGATATGATAAAGAAATATAAACTTTTTTGTCTAAAATTGAAATAAATAGCAACCACAATAACAATGAAACCAATTCTGGTGACCAAAACAGTCCCTCAGTACCAGCTGTAGTTAATGTCTTCTGCAAAGATGTCTACTTTGTAAACAAGACGACCATTAAAGACATGAAAAGCATCGAGTGTACAAATGTTCTCGGTCAGATTAGCTAGTTTCTTCAAATTGGGCCTCATCAGTGACCCCTATTATATTCAAGCCCTATTTAAACTACTATTTTGTTTCAGTCTGATTTTTAAAAACTACTAACCAGATGCAAAACCACTATCCAAAGATTACAAACAATCGCCCAAACAGTACTGTCAGTGCTTTGCTTTTTATACTCAAGCTATGAGCCACTGAGTTCATCATACATCGATTGATTGTTTAGGGTTTAACAACACGTCCACCCTTGTTGGTCATTTTGTTCTTCTCCCAGAGAAAGGGACAAAAGAGATAGAAGAGATAGTAGAGGAGATAAAAGTGATGGACAGAGGAGAAAATTGAATGAAAATGAATGGAAGTGTAGAAACAGAAGAAATAAGATTATTGCCCCTCTACCCTTACACAGCAAAGTAAGTCAATTTCAGTTAGACGCCCCAGTGGCACAAGATACGGGTCACCTTTGCCTCACCCATCCACCCACCCCCTTTTTCATAATACAGGACGCCCGAGTGGCACAAGATACAGGTCACACGCTTTCATTACGATAACAGACCCGTGCGACATAGTATATTTTTCCTATCTTCAAAATGGTTACTTTCTGATGAAAGTCCGTGATATTTTTCTAATTTATACTGCAAACATAGATTGAGGCGGTTCTCACGAGTACCCACAATCTATGTCTTAAAGCAGAAATAAGAAAAAAACATGAATGCCCCCGTACACCCCCAATTTTCTCTATATAAAGTGGGGTTTAAGGGGTGTTCATTTCACTGGCGAGTTAAGGTGATGAACGCAATGTAACGAGTTTATCATACAGTCAAACATCTCATGCAGGAAGTTATGCTTTTAGCGCTATGGCTGTGTATGGATGGGCATTAGTAGAATATTTGTTTGTTTGATTTGATGTTTAACGTCTCCGTCAACACTATATAGGTCATTTTGGAGACGTTGCTTCCAATTTTGTTGGACTTTTACCCAACAGTGTGATGATATGACATCTCAAGCCCTGTCGCCCAATGAAACCGGGTTTATAAGCATGGACGGTCCGACTCGCACCGCTCTGCCTGGGCAGGCCTTGATCCGCTAAGCACTTTACCAGTACTCGTATGTGGTCAGATTCAGCTCTGCGTGGAAGCATCGTATTTATTTCTTCAAGCCCCGATGGGTGGGGGCCGCATTTGTAGAAAGTAAACTTGAGTATGCCTATGGTCCTTCTTCTATGAGCTAACGCATATGCTTGCAGGGTAGAATGCATCTTGAGAGAAAAAAAAAAAACGATAAGATGACAGAACAATACAACGGATATGTTACGACACCGCCAGTAGAGTGCCCAGGGGATGACTAACAGTGACGGCACGTTATGATTCCTTTCAGATTAATGGTCCAAGACATTTTTTATAAGAGGTTATTAAACGGAAAACAAAATACATAATATTTACCAGTTTCACAGATAACCTGTATTTGAATTAACAAGAAGTATAAATTTAAGGGGAATTGGTACACCTTCAGGGAAGGTAACTCCTACAAAATATTTTTGTCTCCCATGTCAATAAGGGTCAACTCTTAAAGGAAAGAATGTGCTCCTCCTGAGGAGCACATTCTTTCCTTTAAGAGTAGAGCCCCTTTTCAATCCGACAGGGCTTGTAGAAAAGCGAAGCGAACAGGAAGTCCCGAAAATTGTCTTCCTTTGACAAATGTCGGAAAAATCTAGTTCTCCTTAATATAAAGCAATTGACACAACGTAGCATGCTAGTCATTATCAGTATGCCCCAGTTTTATATTCATGCTCTATACAATACAGATGTAATCAGTGGTTTTGGACATATAAGTTTCAGGCTGTTTCCGACATGTAAAACAGACAAACATGAAGTTAACGTCAGTTTAGGCAAATAGGAATTGCTGCAAAGTAAATATCACTTCTTAAGCTTCCTAAAAACCACCAAAAATAATATCCGTTGCGATTAAAAAAACGCTGTCTATGGAAAAGTTTCTCTCAACCCATACATGTGTATACTGATAATGAAGCTTATTTATGGCTTATTTTACTATCACACTAGGTCTCTAAGTGCTCCAGATTAACAGATTTTAACATCATGTTGTGATAGTCTTTTCTTCTTATCTTATGTTTGAATTGAGATTAAACGTCCCCGTCAACACTATTTAGGCTATTTTGGAGACGTTTGTTCCAATTTTGTGGGACTTTTACCCGACGAAGATAAAATGATAGCTCCAGCCCTACCGCCCAATTAACCATTAGGGTTTATGTGCATGGACCGCCCGACTCGCACCACTTGACCTTGTCAGGCTTAGACCTTCTAAGCGACTTACCAGTACTCATGTGCAGTCAGTTTCATCTCTGCGTGGAAGCACCATGCAGCCCTATTTATTTCTCCTACCCCCGATGGGCGGGGAGCCTAGAAAATGTATGCTGTGTCTACTCAGAGAAGCCTACTCTTCGAGGCGACTCTACCATTGAATCTTTCATTTATAGACATCGCGAAGATATTTCTAATATATCCAATAGAATGAAAAATTGAGATATTTTATTTGTTTGTATTGTATTGGAGTTTAACGGCCCAATCAACACTATTTTAGGTCATTTTTGAGCCGGTCAGTTTACCTGTCCAGACTTTTCCTGGACAGGCTTATACGTAAGCGGTTAACCAGTACAGTGCACATTCTTTCGCCAGAAACTTACAACTGACCTTCTTGAATCAACGGAAGGGAGAGAATAACCGCAGAAAAGATTTCATGATCAATGTCCACGAAAGAACGTTGCTGACCCTGGCAGATTTAGAATCCGCGTCCTCCCTCCAGTCAGAGATATAGGTTGCGAGTCCTCGTTAGCATCGCCTCATTGATGCGACTCTAACGTGTACACAACCCATTCTTTCGTTGTAAATAAAAGCGAAAATATATCCATAAGTCATCCACATTATGCTTAATATGATCTGGCCTCAGTAGTTAAAACTACTCTATCTCGAACAAGTTCCCATGCATCACGTGAACAAGTCTGTGAAACCACACTTTATATAGAGAGGACTACACATTATTTGACTTATACCTGTCCCAAGACATACGTTGTGGGTACTCATTAGAACAGCCTCAGTGAGTCGAGTCTAACGAGCACATCTTACATTTGGAGTATAAATAAGAACAAAAAGTCACAGATTTTCATAAGAAGAATTGTCATTTGATTTTGTAGATGTTAAACGAAAACATGCATATTCAAATACTATGTATTGAAAATTTTAACTAAAACCGGTTCAGGTGGTTCTAACAAGTACCCACAATCTATGTTTTTGAGCAGAAATAAGAATTGTGGTACTCGTTAGAACCGCCTGAACGAGGCGGTTCTAACGAGTATCCTCAATCTATGTTTTTGAGCAGAAATAAGAAAAATAATATATACCCCCGTAAACCTCAGTTTTACTGCATAAAAGTGAGGTTTCAGGGAGTCAAAATGATGTAGACGTGTTTTCATGATGTATCGTAAGGGTCCCAGTGACATTCCAGTTATCTGAAGTTTTACTCATTTACTGTTTGCGTTACATGTTTCTGTGCAAAATTTTCAATTTTATAGACCTTGTTCAGATGCTAAGTTCTGTGGCAGTCTGATTGGGAACTGCACTTTTTTTTTTTTTTTTTGGTTTGGGTTTTACGGCCCTTTCAAGATTATTTCACTCATATCGAGCCGATCGTTAATCAGAGGTGGGCGAAAACCGGAGTACCCGGAGAAAAACCACCTGACCTTCCGTTGCAGAACTTGGCGTCTCACACGTGGCAGGGAACTGCACTAATCAAGGATCTAGACAAAATAGAAATTGCCTACCTGAAAGAAATATACTTTATCCGCATAAAAACAAAACTTTCACAGGTAAATATTTGTCGATCATAAAACATCAATTTAAAGCAGACAAACAAACAAGCCAAAAATAGTTCAACATATATCAATTTTAGTTGTAGGGCAAATAGAGCATTTTAATACAAGGACTGCACAAAACAAAATGTGGTTGGTTGTGGACGTTTTGTGACTGGATAAAAAGTTTAAACATCAAAATGACATTGGTTATTAAAGTTATAAAGCTCAAGGAACTCATTCAACGTTCTTCAAGGCAAAGACGTCAATTAGCGGCGTGGAAAAAAGCAGAATTCCCGAAAAAAAAATCACGATCTTCGCTAGGCGATTCGATGCGAAATCAAAGCCACTGTTTCTGGTTGTTTTCCTGATAAATGCTCCCCTCTGAAAGAAAAATGTTTATTTTTAAAGGGACTCATTTGATCCTAAACATTAATAAGACCGCATTTGAATAAGTGATATCAACATTTTGTTGTGTCATCTAAAGATGTACCCTTCAAATAAGGATGTCTGACCAATGTGAATGATGACGACACGACGTTAATGCTTTTCAGAAATTCTATGGGCTGCCGTTTTACTATTTAAACCATATTTATAGATATCCATAATTCGATTTATGGCTATCCATAATTCTAATTAGTGATATCCATTAATCAGCCGAATAATGGATGTCCGTAATTCGACTTATGGATATCACTAAGTCATAAGAAAATCAATAAATCAAAATATGGATATCCATTATTCCGCTTATTTATGGATATCCATAATTCGAATCATGGATTGCCATAAATCGAACAACGAATATCTATAAATCGAGCTGAATTAATGATATTTATATTTCGAATTATCGATATCCACAATTCACCACAAAAGCCTTTGGTTTCAGACATTATTATTATTACTTTGCACAGACGAATTATTGCTATCCATAATTCGAATTAGAGATATCCATGATGGACGGATTTAATGTTATCCCTAATTCGAATAAATGATATCCATAAGTCAAATTATAGATAATCATAAATCGATCTGAGTTATTGATATCCATAAATCAAACTATGGATACCATTAATCTGAAGGGGATTGAAGAAATATATGGGCTGCATGATGCTTCCACGCAGAGCTGAATTCGGCCCGCACACTAGTACTGGTAAACCGCTTAGAGGATCTAAGCCTGTCCAGGAACCGCGGTGCGAGGCGGAACGTCCATGCAAATAAACCCTATTGGTTTCATTGGGCGACAGGGCTTGAGATATCATTTCATCTCAATGTCGGGTAAAAGTACCACAAAATTGGAAGCAACGTCTCCAAAATGACCTTTACAGTGTTGACGGGGACGTTAAACCTCAAATCAATCAAATCAAAATTAATCTGAATTATGGATATCCATAAACAATTATTGATTTCTATAAAATGGCTATCCAAAGCCCCCGCCCATCGGGGCATGAAGAAATAGATGGGTTGCATGATGCTTCCACGTAGAGCTGAAACTGACCCGCACACGAGTACTGGTAAACCGCTTTGAGGATCTAAGCCAACTCAGGCAATGCGGTGCTAGTCGGACCGCCCATGCTTAAAACCTTATTGGTTTCATTGGGCGGCAGGGTTTGAGATGTCATTTCATATCAATGTCGGATAAAAGTCCCACAAAATTGGAAGCAGCGTCTCCAAAATGACCTTTACAGTGTTGATGGGGACGTTAAACTTCAAATCAAACAAACAAAACAAAATGGATATCCATAAATAATTATGGATATCCATAATTCGAATTATGGATATCACTAATTTAATTTATGGATATTCATTAATAATTATGGGTATTTATAAATAGGGAATAAATAGTAAAATTGCGCCGTATAGAATTTTACATGCAGCACTTTCTTGTCACTAATCGTAATAAAGCTTCTGTAGTGTAGCGGTTTAACTATTTCCCTCACAACTAAGGTCGTGGGTTCGATTATGGCCTTCTCCAGCCTTTCAGATGAGTCTTTAAACAGGGGTCGCATAGTTGTTGGTGGGACGTAAAACTCAAATGCACACACTCCTTCTAAAATCCTGTTTAAGACCACCTTTGGGACTGTTCAAAGTGGTTTAAGAGACCTTTTAAACAGCCCCAAAGCTGGACACCGGGTATAAGCAAAACAAAGAAAAATAAGTGAAACCTTTAAAATATACTATTAAAAGATTTACCTGATCTACGTTTTGGAGAAAAAAATAAGTAAAATATCTTAATTTAAAATGTAAAATGCCATATCTGAGACATGAAATTACATACGGAATTGTTTTGGGGTTTTATCCGGGTATTCGGGTTTGAGTCCACTTCTGATTTACAATTAAACGGTCGTAATAACCTAATCGAGAGGAAAGAACATACTCATTTTCTTTACCAGTTTAATTAAACTGTCAAGAAAATAGGCCGAAGCCGCAGCCCAGGAAAAGTGATGCAAGTCGGACCGCTCCTTAACCCTAGCGATTTCTTTGGGTAGTGAGATGTAATATTTGTTTAGTGTCTGGTAAAGATCCCAAAAAATCGGAATCAACGTCTCCAAAATGACCTAAATAGTGTTGACGGGGACGTAAAACCTCAATTCAAAAACACAAACACATTAACAAGAAATATCATAAACCAGAAATGTTGACAGCCTCGATAGCTCATTGTTAGCACGTTCGACTTAAAATCGAGATGTTGTGGGTTCGAATCCGGCCACCGGAGGCGAGGTGTGTCATTTGGCAAGACACGTAATGCTACAGTTCCGCTCCACCGAGATGTAAATGGGTAGCAGTGGTGTAAAGTCACTGCCTGTCTCTCCCGCGCGTGATAACATCCAGAATGAGTGTTCGAGAGCGATTCAAATAAGCTTTAAGCTTTCATCGCAAAAGAACTAAAATTTAGTATAAACTAGAAATGGTCGCCGTTTTCATGGTAACAGGGCACTTCGGTCCCAAAACCACCTCGGCCCCTAGACACCTCGCCCCCAAAACCACATCGGCCCCACATACAATTGAAACCCTAGACGGGTCGGCCCCTAGACACCTCGGCCCCTAGACACGTCGGCCCCATATACCTAGATACTTCGGCCCCACTTTGCTTCTCGCGGGGCGTCCACTTAAATAGGAGATCGGGTTGGATGGCCGATGAGGTGTTTTTATTATTAATTTTATTTGCTGATTTGATTATTTTGATGGCGATTAGCGAAAATTCATCACAGCGAAAAGGCGAAAATATATTGGTTGACACAGCCTCAGAGGGACAGAAAATAGAATTAAAACTTTATTAGTTATGGCCCTTTGTAAATTTTGTCATTTTTACATTGCATGCTTTGTGGTGCATAACTTTAGAACCATGCGCGCTAGGGTTTTGAATTTTCACGCATGGATTCCTCATTAAAAATAGCTGACACATTTTTTCCCATCCGGATTATGCCCCTTTCTCGAGTAATGGCTCTGTGAAAAATGTTTGAAAATATCAAAATATCGCAAAAAAAAAAAAACTGTCAAACTAGAGCCTTGAAAGCTTGTTTGTTTCTGTTTTTGATTTGAGGTTTAACGTCCCCGTAAACACTGTCTAGGTCATTTTAGAAACGTTGCTTCCAATTTACAGGTCTTTTACCCGACATTAAGATGAAATGATATCTCAAGCCCTGCCGCCAAATGAAACCAATAGGGTTTATATGCATGGATGGTCCGACCCGCATCACATTTCCTGGGCAGGTTTAGGATGGTGTAAACGAGAGTATGTTGAGCATAAAGCTCTCAAAGAATGGAAACTTAGCATTCTGAAACTAGTGAACAAACGCATTTCTTTCTACTCTCAAAATACGAACTTATTACCCGTAAACATAAGACGTCTTTACGTCACCTTAAACTATGTATTCACGAATTTCATAAGTTTGTTTTGGCTCCAGCAGATAATATGTTCTATAAAAGGGTATCCTTTGGAAGCACGGAATACATCACAGAACTGGAAAATAAGAAGTGTACATGTACATCTTCTCTGGGCCAGACCAGCCAGCCTCGGCCAACCAGGCCTCATTAGTGACCCTCAAATATTTTCAAAATTCCACAATGAAATCAATGATCCCTAAGGACAAGAAAATATAAACTACTCTATGATGTAAGGCCGCAAACAATGTGGTCGTTGTTTGACGGCTCCACTATGTTAACACTCTGCAGCAAGAACTTGGTGGTACTAAGGCCTTTGAACTGCAACCTTTGGCTGTAGAGAGGGCTTTAGTTGATGACTACATTTGTCGTTCAGCTACCAAGTTTGCTGTATGTGTTACAGAAGGCCAAAACAAGCTTTCTACGATATACTGGTTGCCTAAACTTCATAAAAGACCATACAAAACATGGTTTAAAGCAAATTCAAGCTCGTGTGCCACCACAGAACTTTCCCATCGGAGTCTTACTGTTGGTTTTCTTTTGCTCCAGCATTTCAGTGGTTTCTTGCTGTCGAGTCCTCACCGTTGTCTCACCTCTGTGGTTCCTTGATTATTTGTGTTCACGGAGTTGTGCACTGATGAGTTAGGAGGCCTTCATGCGGACTGAACAAATTATTTGTCTATATCGCGACGGAAGTAAGGGCGAGGATTGTGGCCGCGTAAAATCGATTTAAGCCCCCCAGTGGAAATCTTTCCACTGACCGTTCCAAGGCGGTTCTTCTGTGGCGTTTTATTTATGCTGTTGTTTGTTACTTACTGTGTGTATCACTTGTGTCTTTTTATTCTGGATGGCCATATTGCCATTTTGTGTGAAAGTAACTGTCCTTATGGCCTTCCTTTGTTTAGGTTTCCATTATGGTCTGGTCGCTTCATGTCTGTGTTTCTTTCCCTTTGGTGTCTTTGATGGGTGGAGTAAGTTAATTGTATCGATTCCTGATCTTTGTTTTACTTCTACTTTCAAAATTATTAACTTCATGTTTTACTGCCATAAAAACATGTGATTAAATATTGCGACAAAGTCTTTGAAAGATCAGTGAGAAATCTGAAAAATTCTAATGAAGTTTTAAATGAAGTTTTAAATGAATTGAAATCCAAGCGTTTTCGTGCTTCAAGTCTGTCTACTTATGATTTTCCCCCATTTACGCTACAGTTCCTCACAATCTTATAAAACAAAAACTTAACTAGAGCTATCACTAAAGGTGATGAATACCCCCACAAAAAACTGCCCTGATAGTACATCAGCGGCATTTTGCAATTTTTTCACTTGAAAGGGGCCATAAGTATGTCGAAAGTTGACGAATTGTAGTGGTAATCGAACTTGACCTGTATTTTATGATGTTACATCAGTGTACCAAAAATTATAAAAATCGGTGAAGCCGTTTTTGAGTTATCGTCTGGAAACCAAGTCAACAGACCGACCGACAGACCGACCGACCGACAAGCTCACTCCTATATACACCCCAAATTTCATTTGTGGGGGTATAATGATTTAATTGAATGGACATTTCATAGGAAAGACTCGCTCTATATTGCGTGTAATGTAAGAAATGCCTTTTTTATAATTCTGAAGAACATAAAAATTATACTTTATGGCATGTCAGAAAGTGTGTGAAGCTCTCACCTTTCTACTTGACAATATTTACAAATGGTTTGGTACGAAGTTATTTAGACAAGTTGTGGGTATTCCTATGGGTGCAAAATGCGCACCCCTTGCGGCTGATCTGTTCTTGTTTTGTTGTGAAAGACACTTCATGATGTCCCTTTCCGTTGAAAACCAATCGGAAATCATTAAAGCCTTTAGCTCGCATTCTAGATATTTGGATGATTGATTAAATATTGACAATACCTACATGTATTTCGATGGTTTGATCAGTCATATTTACCCCCCCCCCCCCCACACACACACACACACACACACAGAATAATGAGTTCGGAGGCCTTCATGCGGACTGAACAAATTTGTCTAAATCGCGACGGAACTAAGGGCGAGGATTGTGGCCACGTAAAATTTATTTAAGCCCCCCAGTGGAATTCGTTTCACTGACCGTTCCCAGGCGGTTCTTCTGTCGCGGTTTATTTTGTTATGGGTTGTCATTGAGTGTGTGTGTGTGTGTGTGTGTGTGTCGCTTATATTATTTTGTTTTGGATAGCCCGTTGGTCATTTTGTGGGAAAGTAACTGTCTTTTTGGCTTTCCGCTATTGGTGTTTCGATTAGGATCTAGTTGTTTCATGTTTGTGCTTCTTTCCCTAAGGTGTCTCTGATGGGAGCTGTTGGTGAATTGCACCGATTCCTGAGCATTGCCTTCACTTCTATTTAGTATATAAATTCAGAAAAATATATGCTTGTAGTGGTTTCAGTACCCAATTTCGTAAAGTATTTTCATTCGATATAAAAGATTTGGCGCAAAATAAATATTATTCGACAGACTGCATGTATGCTAGTTAACCCAATCACGGTTGATAACTTTGCTTCCCTCTTTGATAGCCCGCCGGTGGGTCAGGCCTCAGATTCTATAACGGTTCCTCAGTAAATTAGAATTTTAGGCTTTATATTTCGCAATTAATTCGATTTGCTAAAGCGTCTAGTCATGTAAATGACTTAAACAGTCGTAAACAATTGTTAACGGCTAAACTTCTTAACTAGGGTTATCGGTATCATAACCTACGCAAAGCCTTTTCAAAAGTTTATAGACGTCATTCCGATTATCAAAATTCAATGCTGGTCTTTTATCTTTTTTGCAACAAGGTCTTTTATGGTGACTTAGTAAATAAATTCAGAAAAATATATGAATGCAATGACTTCAGCACCCAATTTTAGATACACAAATATAGGCTACAACATTACTGTTATACGGCAGATTGCATGCATGGTAGTTGACCCAATCACGGTTGACAAATTTGCTTCGCTCTTTAATTGCACACCGGTGGGTTATGCCTAAGATTCTATGACGGTTCCAGCGTAAAGGCTTACTGAGAATTAGAGAATATCTAATTTTATACAATGTTGGTTAATGCCTGATACTCTGTCTCTAGTCAGGCCCATCGGAGTCTAACTGTTGGTCTTCTTTTGCTCCAGCATTTCAGCGGTTTCTTGCTGTAGAGTCCGCACCGTTGTTTCATCTCTGTAGTTGTTTGATTTTTGTGTTCACGGAGATGTTGAACTGATGAGTTCGAAGGCCTTCATGCGGACTGAACAAAATATTTGTCTAAATGCGACGGAAATAAGGGCGAGGATTGTGGCCACGAAAAATTAATTCAAGCCCCCCCCCCCCCCACCCAGTGGAATTCGTCTCACTGACCGTTCAAAGGCGGTTCTTCTGTCGTGGTTTATTTTTGTTAACAATCCTTTTGGCTTTCCGCTATTGATGTTTCCATTAGGGTCTAGTTGTTTCATGTTTGTCAATCTTTCCCTTTGATGTCTCTGATGGGAGCTGTTGGCTGATTGTATCGATTCCGGATCATTCCCTTCACGTCTTTTTAGAATCTATTAGCGGTATACAAGTACTCATTTGCGGTCGGTTTGAGCTCTGCGTGGAAGCATCATGCAGTCCAATCTATTTCGTCAAGCCCCGTCTGGCGAGGCCGGCCTTGAATGCTGATATATGGATTGGTAATGTAAAGTACATAACCTTAAAACAAGAGGGCCATGATGGCCCTGGATCGCTCACCTGATCCATAGTGTAACAAGTGGGCCCCAGAGAGGGCCATTATTGGCCCCAGGGCTTTAATGTGCATAATGTTTCGGGAGGTCTTAAAGGTGAAGCTTCATACCAAACATCAACAAAGGCTATAATTTGAACAATCTTGGCAAAGGTCCACTAGATGAAGCTACACATCAAATATCAAAGACCTGGGCCTTGTGGTTTCAGAGAAGAAGATTTTTAAAGATTTTCCCTATATAAGCCTATGTAAAACCAAAGGGCCCCGGGGCGAAGGGCATTTTTGGCCCCAGCACTATAATTTGAGCAATCTTGGTAGGGGTCCACTAGATGAAGCGTCATACCAAATATCAAAGACCTGGGCCTTATGGTTTCAGAGAAGAAGAATTTTAAAGATTTTCCCTATCTAAGCCAATGTAAAACCAAAGGGCCCCGTGGTGGGGGCATTTTTTGTCCCAGCACTATAATTTGAACAATCTTGGTAGGGGTCCATTAGATGAAGCTTCATACCAAGTATCAAAGTCCTGGGCCTTGTGGTTTCAGAGAAGAAGATTTTTAAAGATTTTCCCTATATAAGCCTATGTAAAACCAAAGGGCCCCGGGGCTGGGGCATTTTTGGCCCCAGCACTATAATTTGAACAATCTTGGTAGGGTTCCACTAGATGAAGCTTCATACCAAATATCAAAGACCTTGGCCTTGTGGTTTCAGAGAAGAAAATTTTTAAAGATTTTCCCAATATAAGCCTATGTAAAACCAAAGGGCCCCGGGGCAGGGGCATTTTTGGCCCCAGCACTATAATTTGAACAATCTTGTTAGGGGACCACTAGATGAAGCTTCATACCAAATATCAAAGACCTTGGCCATGTGGTTTCAGAGAAGTAGATTTTTAAAGATTTTCCCTATATAAGCCCATGTAAAACCAAAGGGCCCCGTGGCGGGGGCATTTTTGGCCCCAGCACTATAATTTGAACAATCTTGGTAGGGGTCCACTAGATGAAGCTTCATACCAAATATCAAAGACCTGGGCCTTGTGGTTTCAGAGAAGAAGATTTTTAAAGATTTTCCCTATATAAGCCAATGCAAAATCAAAGGGCCCTGTGGCGGGGGCATTTTTGTCCCAGCACTAAAATTTGAACAATCTTGGTAGGGGTCCACTAGATGAAGCTTCATACCAAATATCAAAGTCCTGGGCCTTGTGGCTTCAGAGAAGAAGATTTTTAAAGATTTTCCAAATATAAGCCTATGTAAAACCAAAGGGCCCCGGGGCGGGGGCATTTTTGGCCCCAGCACTATAATTTGAACAATCTTGGTAGGGGTCCACTAGATGAAGCTTCATACCAAATATCAAAGGCCTGGGCCTTGTGGTTTCAGAAAAGAAGATTTTTAAAGATTTTCCCTATATAAGCCTATGTAAAACCAAAGGGCCCCAGGGCGGGGGCATTTTTGGCCCCACCACTATAATTTGAACAATCTTGGTAGGGGTCCACTAGATGAAGCTTCATACCAAATATCAAAGACCTGGGCCTTGTGGTTTCAGAGAAGATTTTTTTTAAGTTTTTGGTGAAAAAAATCTATTTTTGGCTCCTGTGACCTAGATGTGCAACGGACCGGAACCATTTGAACAACTTTGAAAGAGGACCACCTTAGGATTATTCCTGTGAAGTTTGGTCAAAATCCAATCAGTGGTTTAGGAGGAGATGTCGTTTAAAGAAATTGTTTACGCACGGACGCACGGACGGACGACCGGCCCCGATAGCTCAGTTGGTAGAGTGTCCGCTCCGGGGAACGGGAGGTCTCGGGTTCGATCCCGGGCCGCGACATACCAAAGTCGTTAAAAATGGTACTAGCTGCTCCTCGCTTGGCACTCAGATTTACGGGGTAGAGCTAGGACTGGTCGATCCAGTGTCAGGATAATGTGACTGGGTGTGGTATCATGTAATGTGTCTGGGACATGATACTTCAGTGAGGCAGCACTATAAACGTGAGCATTGAGCTCCCTGTCGCAACCAGACACCGTCGTGATATGACTGAAAAATTGTTGAAAGCGACGTTAAACCCGAATTCACACACACACACACACACGCACGGACGGACGCACGCACGACGGACGACAGACAAAAAGTGATCCCAAAAGCTCACCTCGTCACTACGTGACGGTGAGCTAAAAATGGATAAATTCCAAAAATAATCATGAGTTATGGTCCTTTGTAAATTTGGGCAATTGCATTGCATGCTTTATTATGCATAGCATACCTTTAGAACAATGTATGAAAGGTGTTTGAAATTTCAAATATGGCTTTCGCATGAAAAATAGCTGACACATTACCTTAACACACCCGTGCCATTTAGTGCATTTTTTCTCATCTCCAAAATGTCTACTTTTCTAATGAAAATCCGTGATATTTTTCTTATTTATACTGCAAACATAGGTTGTGGGTGCTCGTTAGAACCGCCTCATTGAGGCGGTTCTAACGAGTACACACATCTATGTCTAGGAGTAGAAATAAGAGTAATAATGAATACCCCCGTAAACCCCAGTTTTCTCTATATAAAGTGGGGTTTGGGTGGGTCTTCATTTCACGGACTTGTTATCGTGATGACTAGTTTGTTTTCTCATCCGGATTGCGCTCCTTTCCTGTGTTATCGCCTTTCGAAAAAAACATGGATGAAATATTATCAACAAAATATTTGAAAAACTATTGAAGCCAAAGCCTTGAAGGTTGATGTATGGATTGATAGAGATGAGTAGCCGACATGAGTAACTTTGAATAAATTCGGAAAAAGACTTCATGAGTTATAGACATTTATAAATTTGGGCTTTTGTACATTTGCATGTTTTGTGAAACATAGCACACTTCACGCTAAGGTTTAAAAAATTCATGTATAGATTCCCCATGGAAAAATAGCTGACACATATTTTGTTTCTTTCAGGATTATGCTACTTTCATGACTTATTGCCCTTTGAGAAAATTTGGATGAAATCTTGTCGGTAGATGACCTGATCAATTTTCTAATAAATTCTGAAAAAAAAAGTTCATGAAAATTTGCCCTTTGTAAATTTGGTGATTTTTGAAAACTTTTTTTTAACCCGAAACTTATTAAAGCTAGAGTCTTGAAACTTTGTAGATAGATTCGGGATGGTGATATTTTTATTACGATAACACACCCGTAAGGCATAGTGGACTTTTTCATATCTCAGAAACGGACATGTTTCTGATGAATATTTGCGACATTTTTCTAAATTTATCTCCAAACATAGGTTATGGGTGCTCGTTAGAACCGCCTCATTGAGGCGATTCTAACGAGTACCCACAACCTATGTCTTGGAGCAGAAATACGAAAAATAATATGTACCCTCGTAATTCCTAGTTTTCTCTAGATAAAAAGGGGTTTAGGGGGTATTCATTTCACTGACTTGTTCACGTGATGAAACAAATTCTTCTTATTATTATTATTTACTTATTAAAATATTATTCTCAATCTTCTTCTTATTATTATTTGTCGGGTGGGAGTAGCCCTTCAAATATTTTGGGCATTTTTACCTTGTAGGCAAGATCATCAACTCATAAGACTGTTGCCTTGAAAGATAATAGACTGAAAAGGGGATGATAAGTAGATGACCCGGTTACTGATTTTGTTCTTGAGTTATGGCCCTCTGAAAATTTTAACATTCAAACCATGTAAAGATTATACCTTTTCAACCATGTAAAACTATAGGGGCAAGAGTTTTTGTTTTTTGTTGTTTTCACACAAATTGACGTAGACCTTATGTGCGTGTAGCGCCCAGTTATCTTACAAGTGCATTCACAAAATAATGTTTATTTGATGCGGCTTTGTGCTAAGTTTTCGGTCTTCAAGGTACATTGGCGGCTATTAAAACTTGCAGACTCAAAATTCTTTATATCTATTAGCAGCAGAAAAAGTTTTATTTTTCAGAAGTCTAAGTGTTAATTAGTCTTAAGTGTTACTTAGTCTTTAAGGAAAACACTTACAGTGTTTTAATAAAGAAAAACTTTTCCTGCATATCAAAATACTTCTTTTTCATGACATAGTAAGTTTATTTTCTTGTTTATTTTTTTAGATGACATAAGCATGATCCAGGTAAGCTTATACCGTGGCCTGTGGTCCGTAATCCGTATGTCGTTAACTATTCACATGTTTGACAGCTCCTCTAAACTTCCTAAATTTATCTCCAAACATAGGTTATGGGTACTCGTTAGAACCGCCTCATTGAGACGGTTCTAACGAGTACCCACAACCTATGTCTTGGAGCAGAAATACGAAAAATAATATATACCCCCGTAAATCCTAGTTTTCTCTAGATAAAAAGGGGTTTAAGGGGTGTTCATTTCACAGACTTGTTCACGTGATGAAGCAAATTCTTCTTCTTATTATTTACTTATTAAAATATTATTCTAAATCTTTTTTTTATTATTATTTGTGGGGTGGGAGTGTAGCCCTTCAAATATTTTGGGCATTTTTACCTTGTAGGCAAGCTCGCCACCCAGTCCTTACAAAATGGGCTGGACGATGGGAATATAAACAAACAATATATCCCATCTACACTTCACTGTAAATACCCATTTATGCCCGAAATTTCTATTTCGGTGCCTGGCATCCTAAAATTGCTATGCAATCTGAATCCAAGCAAAGCTTCAGGTCCTGACTCCATAAAACCCATTGTTCTGAAAAACCTAAGCTCAACACAGGGCAGGTCCCAAATGACTGGACCAAAGCATGTGTTACCCCATCTTCAAAAAGGGGGATAAGAGTGACCCCATTAATTATCGCCCCATATCACTAACATGCATTCTTTGCAAAGTGATGGAACACATTGTAGCTTCTAGCCTGTCCAAGCACCTTAACAGTAACAATATATTGTATGACCTCCAACATGGGTTGAGAGAGAGGAGGTCTTGTGAAACCCAGGTCATCCAGTTTGTTGATGAGCTTGCACGAAACACCTCACAAGGTCGCCAAACTGACCTTATCTTATTAGACTTCAGTAAGGCCTTCGACAGAGTAAATCACTTAAAGCTGCTTCACAAACTTCACCAACATGGTGTGAGAGGCAATACTCTGTCCTGGATCAAAGCATTTCTGATTGGGCATTCTCAAACAGTAGTACTGGAGGGCGAATACTCTTCAGAAATCCCTGTAAATTCTGGAGTCGCACAAGGTTCTGTGCTTGGCCCCTTACTATTCATCCTCTTTATAAGCAACCTACCTGAAAATATAAACTCACAGGTCCGACTTTTTGCTGATGACGCAGCTATTTACATCACAGTCAATAACCAGGACGACTCTGACACACTCCAAAATGACCTTGACACCTTTCAAACATGGGAAACACTGTGGGATATGGATTTTAATCCAAGTAAGTGTCAAGTCTTACACATAACAAAATCTAGGCATCCAGCTCAGCACATCTACATGCATCACGTGAACAAGTCCATGAGATTAAGACCCCCTATACCCCACTTTATATAGAGAAATCTGGGGTTTAGGGGGTGAACATTATTTTTCTTATTTCTGTTCCAAGACATAGGTTGTGGGTACTCGTTAGAATCGCCTCAATGAGGCGGTTCTTACGAGTACCCACAACCTATGTTTGCAGTTTAAATAAGAACAATATCACGAATTTTCATTAGAAAGGCAGCCATTTTGGAACTTTGAAAAAATGCACTGTGGCACGGGTGTGTTATCGTAATGTGGAGAGGCACTAGAAGCAGTTGATCACGCCAAATAACTACGCGTAGACATCAGCAAAGACCTGAGCTGGAATACTCACATTAACAGGACCACAACAACAGCAAACAGGACACTGGTTTCTTGAAAAGAAACATCAAAACAAAACACACAGGTATTCGCGAAGTAGCATATTAGACTTTAGTTCGTCCCCAAGTCAATATGCATCCCCTGTGTGGAGCCATTACACACAGACATACATAAATAAAGTTGAAATGGTCCAAAAGACGGGCCATACGATGGGTTAACAGCAATTACTCCCATTATGCTAGTGTTACAAGCATGCAAAATTCACTAGGGTTGCGTTCACTTGAGGACAGGTGAGCCGACGCCCGCCTGATACTATTTTATAAAATAGTAAATAGTCTAGTTGCTGTTCCCCTCCCTCCATATATTAGCCATCCCATCAGATTGACCAGGCATATGCACCCCCTTCACTATGTCCAGATACCGACTACAGCAAGCTACTATAAATACTCTTTTTCCCCTTGGCCATTGTACAATGGAATCAACTGCCCCATCATCTTCCTGTCCTCCAAGACCTAGAGTCATTTAGGTCAGGGGTAAGGACAGTGTCACACTATATGCCCTAATCAACAACACTTGTTTTTATCTGATTTTATTCTCTTCTGTAACATAAACTTTTAACTTTTCCTCCATATACTGTCTCACTTTTACTTCTTTTACTTTTTCTTGCACGACGCCTCTGTGCACACACCTGCACGATAGTCCTCTTAACGGGGTTGCTGCAGTATAAATAGATAGCATTCAAACCATGTAAAGATTATACCTTTTCAATCATGTAAAACTATGGGGGCATTTTTTTTTTTTTTGGTTAGGGAGGGGCGGGGGGGGGGGCATATTGCTTCATAAACACCAGCTCTAGGTACTTATGGTCTACCGGCTGCAATTTCCATGACGTCTGCATTTTTTTTTATATTTCGTGTGTGTAAAAAGGATAAATTAAGAGGATGAATGCAGATATCAGAAGGCAATAGATATGACCCGTCAGGAAAAAGTGGACCTTATGGGATTCTTGAAGTGCCAACTTTTCTACCAAACAAGATACTGGCGTCATTCACCTATTTGGCAGGGAATATAAACCTGGAGTAAATTTTATGGTGATTTGTAATCGAACCATCTAATTTGCATAATAAAGCGCGTGTAAAATTGGGAATAGCTGACTTCTAAAGTTACACTGTTCATATATTGAAAAGGATATTTATTGCCCCTATCTTTAAACGATATTTTAATTTTTGAAAATCGTTCTAGGTTTTGTTTGTTTGATTTGAGGTTTAACTCCCCAGCAACACTGTAGAGGTCATTTTGGACACGTTGCTTCTAATTTTGTGGGACTTTTACCCGACTTTAGATGAAATGACATCTCAAGCCCTGCCGCCCAATGAAACCAATATAGTTTATAAGCATGGATGGGCCGACTCGCCAGGCTTACAGCCTCTAAGCAGTTTACCAGTATTCATGTGCGGGTCGGTTTCAGCTCTGCGTGGAAGCACCATGCAGCCCATATATTTCTTCGAGCCCAGATGGGCGGGGGCCGATAAATCGGTCTAGGTCATAATAGGTTTAAATAATTTCATTATTTATATATATTTATGCAAATTATTACCAATTTGATTTAAAATACCTTGGCCACACCGATTTTCAGGCTTTAAGTCCCCCCCCCCCCACCTTAACTCTACTATATAAATAGGAGTATGTTAAGTATATAAGCAAAGAATTTTGATTTTCGCACGCGCCTTTTTTATGCAAATTTAGTCATCATAACAATTCAGTCAAGTGTCTAACATTTTTTACAAAATTATATCAGAATTATACCTGTATCTTGTTTCATCCCTTTTCAGAACATTTAGCACTTTCAGACCCCCATAATGGTCCCTTTTCCCTGACGGGTGACATATGGATCTGCATTCACAAAAAATCATTGCCCCCGCCCATCGGGGCTTGAAAAAAATATATGGGCTGCACGATGCTTCCAAGCAGAGCTGAAACCGACCAGCACACGAGTATTGGTAAACCGCTTAGAGGATCTAAGTAGAAGTAAAACAAAGATCAGGAATCGATACAATTAACCTACTCCACCCATCAAAGACACCAAAGGGAAAGAAACACAACCATTAAGCGACCAGACCATAATGGAAACCTAAACAAAGGAAGGCCATAAGGACAGTTACTTTCCCACAAAATGCCCATATGTCCATCCAAAATAAAAACACACAAGTGATAAACACAGTAAGTAACAAACAACACCATAAATAAACCGCCACAGAAGAACCGCCTTGGAACGGTCAGTGGAATGATTTCCACTGGGGGGCTTAAATCGATTTTACGTGGCCACAATCCTCGCCCTTACTTCCGTCGCGATTTAGACAAATAATTTGTTCAGTCCGCATGAAGGCCTCCTAACTCATCAGTGCAACATCTCCGGGAACACAAAAATCAAAGAACCACAGAGGTGAGACAACGGTGAGGACTCGACAGCAAGAAACCACTGAAATGCTGGAGCAAAAGAAAACCAACAGTTAGACTCCGATTGGCCCGACTAGAGACAGAACATCAGGCACCCAGGCAAAGCGGTGCGAGTCGGTCCGTCCATACTTATAAACCCTATTGGTTAAATTGGGCGGCAGGGCTTCAGATGTTATTTCATCTCAATGTCGGGTAAAAGTCCCACAAAATAGGAAGCACCGTCTCCAAAATGACCTTTACAGTGTTGACGAGGACGGTAAACCTCAAATCAAACAAACAAATCACACAAATTGGCGTAGACCTTATGTGCGTGTAGCGCCCGGTTATCTTACAAGTGCATTCACAAATGTTTATTTGATGTGGCTTTGTGCTAAGTTTTCGGTCTTCAAGGTACATTGGCGGCTATTAAGACTTGTAGACTCAAAATTCTTTATATCTATTAACAGCAGAAAAAGTTTTATTTTCAGAAGTGTAAGTGTTACTTAGTCTTAAGTGTTACTTAGTCTATAAGGAAAACACTAACAATGTTTTAATAATAAAAAACTTTTCCTGCATATCAAAATACTTCTTTTTCATGACATAGTAAGGTAATTTCCTGATTATTTTTAGATGACATGAGCATGATCCAGGTAAGCTTATACCGTGGCCTGTGGTCCGTTGTCCGTCTGTCGTTAACTTTTCACATGTTTGACATCTCCTCCAGATTAAACAGCCCCCGATTTGATAAAATCTTTCCATTCCGATATCCAAGACTTAATTCTTTAAACGACATCTCCTGTCGAATCAACGTTTGGATTGAGCTGAAACTTGATGGGAGGCATCGAGACAGAACTGAGATTCAGATTTGTAAAATTGTTTCGTTCCGATATCCAGATGGCCGCCATCTGGTAATTCTTTAACAAAAACTCCTCCAATGGTCAGATTCAGCTTGAAACTTGATCGTGGCGATATCGAGATTCAGATTTGATAATATGGTTCCGTTCGGGTATCCAAGATGGCCACCATGGCGGCAATCTTGAAATTCTTCGAACGGCACCTCCCGACAAACCAAAATGCCAAATGCTGAAACATGGGTGGTATTGAGATTCAGATTTGTTAAAATCGTTTTGTTTTGATATCCAAAATGGCCGCGATACCGGCCATCTTGAAATTCTTTAAACGACATCTGGTCAGATTGAGCTGAAACTTGATCGGAGGCATCGGGTTGATACGGAGATTCAGATTTGATGAAATTGTTCCGTTCCGATAAACAAAATGGAAGCCATGGCGGCCATCTTCGAATTCTTTAAACGGCATCTTCTCTTGAACCAAAAGTCGGATTGAGCAGAAACTTGATGTGTGACTTCGGGGCGACATTGAGATTCAGATTTGTCGAAATGGTTCCGTTGGGGTATCCATGATGACCGCCACCGCGGCCAGTATGAAATTCTTCAAACGACATCTCCTCCTGAGCCAAATATCGGATTGAGCTGAAAATTTACGGGAGACATCGGGGTGTCATCGTTCTGTTCCAATATTCAAGATAGCCGTCTTGGTTGCCATGCTGAAATTCTTCAAACAAAATCTCCCCCCGAACCAAATGTCGGATTTAGCGGCAACTTGATGGGAAATATCGGGGTGACATCGCGTTTCAGATTTGCTCAAATGGTACCACTTGTGTATCCAAGATGGTCGCCATTGCGACCATATTGAAATTCTCAAAGCAACATCTCCTCAGGAACCAAAGGCCCGATGAGCTGAAGCTTGATGGATCATAGTGCCAAGAGAATTACATTTGCTAAAATTGTTTCGTTCCCATATTCATGATGTCATGGCGGCTATCTTGAAAATCTTCAAAGCACATCTCTAGAATGGTAAGTTGCATTGAGTTGAACTTTTGTGGGAGGGAGTTCGGTGACATGGAGATTCAAACTTTTCGCTATAATCTTTGCATTCTAATATCCAAGCTGGAGGTTACCTTGAAATTCTTTAACTGTATGTGTACATGTATAGTAATCGCAGATAAGATTTTTGGGTAGGGGAATCTCATGTGTAAGCAATATATGTCATATTCGCTGAGACCGTAAGAAGATTCTGCAGGGTTGCCTTAAATTTGCATGCTTTTTGCAAGCGGCCATGTAACAACAGCTTTGTTTGTGTTGCAGCTGAATTCACTTGATCGGGTGACTGGGTTGACCTCTTCGTTATTGCAGTATTCCAAAGGCAAACGATACCTTAGCCCTGCAAAACTACACACACGCCCATTCTGCATCAACAACATCTATTTCTGAATCCTAAATGAGAAGGTGCTGTACAAGAACTTTATCAAAGGCATCAAGGCAATATGCAATTTCAAAATTTTTAACGGCAATGTGATCTGATAGACAAGCTCGCCATCGAGGCACATTGTAATATATCATGATCTGCTTCATCCAGGTAAGCGATTTATGGCGCACTTGGGCCTCTAGTTATTGCCAAAACATATTTCAGATATATACAAACAGAAAGTTACAAAACTAAATCCAAAACTACCTTATATTGTTCCACAACAAAAATATGATGTAGGTACACAACAACAGAAATATGGTAATTTTCAAATAAAACGTGGTTTACGGGAAGTAAATAATGCTTTTTATTTTATCTGAACATGTTTTATATTTGTGCCCTGCCTTCACAAACGTTGCCATTAAATTAGTCAGCTGCTCATACCTTCCTTTTCCACCAATAATAGTTCCATAGAAACTGAAATATAATACATTTCGTAAGAGTAATCAAAAACGTGTCTAGAGTTGTTAAAATTCACAAGCTCATCATGCATTTCGTGCTTTAAATTGATTTTTTCTTAGAATCTGTCATTTCAGAGCCTTTTGGCGCTTTGATTATACACGGCATTCACTTTAGCATCATTCAGCATCGATTACGGAAACATGCCTATACAAATACATTTTAGATTTTATCGCCGGCAAAAGGAAAATTGATACCAAGCTCGCCCACTTTCAACCATGCACAGTTTCTATGGCCCTTCATTGTTGGATAGGTATACTGTTTACTCAGATATGTGTTGAGGGAAGCCCCAGGTCGGCGATGGTGGTGTGTGGTCCCAAGGCGGCTCGGGCGGTTCTCGGGTCCGGCCCTTTTGTGCTTGATGGGCTGCTGGAACAGGGGCAGGGAAGCTCGGCGGCCCCATCTACATGTAGCGGTCTGAGTGCCTGTCAACGCTTCTTTGCAATCTTTATTAAAGTTCATCTCTGAAACACTGTCGGACTATGTACATGAACAGTTTGTTGAGTCCATGTTTTCAGCTCAAGGTTCGCATTATTATTATTATTTTAATATTAGGTTTTGATCTAAAATAGACCAAGTTATTACTGACTTATATATTTAATTTAACTTGAAAATGTTATTCTTATCTTTGAGTCAGCTTTCGAAATTCATTTAGGACTATCTGTACCACAAGAGGTGATAAGATGTCTTCAGACTAGTGAACAAAAATTAGCTTGCGACCTCTAACCGCCAGAACATAACGAAAACACGCCTATATAAAATAGAAGTATCGACTATGACCAGGAATCGATACAGTTCATTCACACAATCGAAGGGAAAGAAACATAAACA